>CAUYUJ010010425.1:0-12334 GCA_963575745.1 Prorocentrum cordatum | reverse complement strand
CATCCTCATCCTCATCCTCCTCATCCCCATCCTCATAATCATCAGCGGCAGCAGCATCATCATCATCATCATCATCATCATCATCATCATCATCATCATCATCATCATCATCATCATCATCATCATCGTCATCCTCAGCATCATCATCACCACCACCACCAGCATCATGATACTCATCCTCCTCCGCGTCAGCAGTATCGTCATCATCAGCAGCATCATCATCAGCAGCATCATCATCATCAGCATCATCATCAGCATCATCATCATCAGCATCATCAGCACATTCATCATCATCAGCAAGAGTTGCATCATCATCGTCGACGTCATCAGCATCATCAGCATCATCATCATCAGCATCATATGCACCATCAGCAGCATCGTCATCAACAGCAGCATCATCATCATCAACAACAGCAGCATCATCGCCATAAACATCATCAGAATCAACATTAACATCATCAGCATCATCATCGTCATCATCATCATCAGCATCATCATCAGCATCCGCATCATCACCCGCATCATGATCAGCATCGTCATCATCATCATCATCAGCATCATCATCAGCATCATCAGCATCATCATCATCATCATCATCATCAACAGCATCATCATCATCATCAGCAGCAGCATAATCATCGTCATAATCATCAGCATCAGCATCATCAGCATCATCATCCTTATCAACATCAACACCATCATCATCATCAGCGTCATCATCAGCATCATCAGCTTTATCACCAACAGAATCATCATCAGCACCATCATCGTCATCAACATCATCAGCATCATCAGCATCGTCAGCATCATCATCACCATCAGCATCATCATCGGAATCATCAGCAGCATCAGCATCAGCGACATCAGCATCAGCAGCATCAGCAGTATCATCAACATTATCAGTATCATCAGCATCATCAGCATCATCACCAGCATGAGCATCACGAGCAGCAGCAGCATCATCAGCGTCGTCGTTGTCATGATCCTCATCGTCATGATCAGCAGCATCAGCATCATGTTCATCACCATCAGCATCGGCATCGTCACCAGTATCGTCCTCATCATCGTCATCCTCATCAGCATCATCATCATCAGCATCATCAGCATCAGCAGCATCAGCAGCATCATCATCATCATCGTCATCATCATCACCATCAGCATCACCATCATCACCATCATCACCACCACCACCACCATCATCATCATCATCATCAGCAGCATCCGCCTCCTCCTCCCCCTCCTCCTCCTCCTCCTCCTCCCGCTCCTTCCTCCTCCTCGTCCTCCTCCTGCTCCTGCTCCATCCTCCTCCTCATCGTCCTCCTCCTCCTCCTGGTCCCTCTCCTCCTCCTCCCTCCACTCCCCCTCCTCCCTCTTCGTCCTCCGCCGCCTCATCCTCCTCATCATCCCCCTCCTGCGTGCTCATCTTTCTGCCCTTCCCCTCATCTCATCTCTCAGTCCCCTCGTCTCCTTCTCCTCCCCCATCTCCTCCTCCTCTCTTCATCCGCGGCCTCATCCCCATCCTCACTCGTCCTCCTCCGCCCCATCCTATCCGCCTCCTCCTCCTCCTCCTCCTCCTCCTCTCCTCTTCCTCCTCCTCTCCTCATCCTCCTCATCATCCTCATCCCTCCTCCCTCCCCCCCTCAATATCCCTCTCCCTCATCCGTCCTCCCTCCTCCCTCCTCACTTCTCCCCTCCTCCCCGTCCTCCCACCGTCTCCTCCTCCCCCTCCCTCATCCCTCTCCCTCCTCCCTCATCCTCCTCCCCTCCTCGCCCCTCCTCCTCCTCCTCTCCTCCTCCTCCTCCTCCTCCTCCCTGCTCCAACCTCCTCCTCCTCCTCCTCCTACTCCTCCTCCTCCCCCTCCTCCTCCTCCTCCGCATCCTCCTCTTCCTCCTCCTCCTCCTCCTCCTCCTTCTATTCCTCCTCCTCTCCTCCTCCTCACTCCTCCTCATCCTCATCCTCCTCCTCCTCCTCCCCCTCCTCCTCTTCCTCCTCCTCCTCCTCCTTCTCATCCTCCCCATCCTCCTCCTCAGCCTCTTCCTTGTCCTCCTCCTCCTCCTGCTCCACCTCCTCCTTCTCGCCATACTCATCCTGTTCCTCCTCATTTCTCAAAATTCCTCGTCGTCCTTCTCCTCCCTCTCGTCCTTCTCCTCCTCCTCTTCCTCCTCCTCCTCCTGTCTGCTTACTACGAACCCATCGAGGTCACCAGGTCCATCGTTCAAGGCCTGCGAGGTGGCACCAGATATGCCCGTATCATGACCTACTCCGTGATGCAGAAGGTTTGTATATCGAACCCGAGGCTCAGCCACCGACTGTGGCTGGACGACCTCTCCCAGTCCTCCAAAGGGCCACGACGTCAGATACTAATGGGTATGATACGTTGTTCGAATGAAGTGGCCAATGGGTTTAAGTCACAGGGATTGCGAATTGCAAGTAACTCAGTTGCCACATGCAGTCATCATTCAGACGCCGTTGCTAATGTTGGAGCCTTGAGAAGGAAGGGTGTCATCCTGCATGATGTCCGTCCGTGTACCGACTTGGGGATCGACCTGGGAGGAGGCCGTCGGCATGTGCGGTCTCAGCGCCTCAAGCGAGTTGCCAAATATGTGGGTCGACACCGTCGTGCTCGTCGTCATGCTTGCGTGCTCCAAAACCGAAGATTTCAGCCCGATTAGAGTCCCAAGGAGGAAAGTCGGTGGGCTGCTATGGGTATCAGATGCACGGAAGCTTTGGGCAATATCTCATTTCACACCATCGCAAGATGGGTGCAGCCTGTCACAGCAAGACGCACGGCCGCTGTCTCACCACATTGCTCGCCATTCGTGGTCCAGGCCGTGACCCAGCACAGAGTTTCGCACATGGCACGTTCGCCCTGTGGCTCCAGCAGTGGCGTGACCACCCAGAGATCAGACCCGCAGTGAGAAGGGCCTGGTCTAAGGTGTGTGCCAAGCTGCAAGCTAGTGATCCTGTGCGGCGGTCTCGACACATCCGAGGACCATTGTCAGCTAGTGTTACGTACTTGGTATCTTTCGGATGGATTCCGCGAGGACCATCGGATTGGCACATTCCGTATGCATGCAGATCACGATTGGCCTTTACCAGACGAAGGTTTCACAGGTAACAGTTTCTTGGATTCCTTTGACGAGTTTCTTTTGGTTGTTGATGAGGCGTCCATGGCACCGCACTGGAAGAGTGCGGCTCTACACTTCGACGGCGAAAGACCCCAGCATGGTACGGACGTCTTTTCACTCCGCAGGCTTCTGGAGCAACTCAGAACAGTATCGCCTGGCGGTCCCAGGCTGGCAAGCATCCCTTTCAACAGTGCTATCGGAAGCGCATGGACTCGCGTGCTCAAAAGCCAGCCTGAACCGTGATCATCAGACCAACCACACGCACAATCCTGAGACGCCACAGTGTCCAAGATGTGAGCAAGGTGAAGAGGATTAGTTACATCGTTCTTGGCTTTGCGCATGCAACGCGGGATCGCCAGTCTACGAAGCCAGTCATAGTCTCGTTCCTTCGGCGACCTCACAGAGCACATCTCATGCATGCTTCTGGCTTCGAGGTTTGATACCGAAGGATTGGATAGTCATACCGCCACCCTTGTTGTCCGACGACTGGGAGGCCTTCGGACTGTCCTGTGAGTTGAGTCCTGGATGCCTCACCCTACGCACAGGCGAGGAGATCGTCATCTTCGGGGACTCCAGCGGGGGCGCGGACACAGCAGACCCGCGCCAATCAGTGCCCAGAGGCGAGGTAAAGGCACTGTGGCTAGCGCTGTGGTGCACCAGCGGGGCCGTCCGATATATCACATATTGCGAGCCAGTTTTTTCAGGATGGAGGGATAGGAAATTCGTTACCCCCAGGGGAGCCGACGCCGACATCTGGGCAAGTATCCAGATTATACTTCTTCCCTGTTCCAGGAGCGTGAATGATATCCAGGTCGAGTTTGTTCACTCCCATCTGGGCGGGCAGGCGAATATTGAGGGTAGAGCTGAGAGATGGAAGGTGATCGGGAATACGGCAGTGAATGGGATTGTTGTAGGTGCAA
Organism: Prorocentrum cordatum; assembly: GCA_963575745.1. Taxonomy (NCBI): domain Eukaryota; class Dinophyceae; order Prorocentrales; family Prorocentraceae; genus Prorocentrum; species Prorocentrum cordatum. The sequence continues at coordinate 8,285 of CAUYUJ010010425.1, read as the reverse complement.
AGGCTGAGGAGCCCAGAGTTCCTGTGCATGTGCGTTATCAGGTCCGGGATGTTGAGCACAGGGCCTTCCTCGTGCGCCACCGCCTGCTGCTGGCGGCGATCCAGATTATGCGTTCTGAGCAGGAGCAGGAGGTACAGAGACGGAGGCAGCAGGACGGTGAGAGCCCTCATCCCCCTCCTCCTCCCCCTCCTCCTGTTGCAGCGCCGATTCCCAGTGTTGCGTCTCTGTTCACCACGACCGACGTGTTGGACGACAGCGGACGCAAGTGCAAGCGATGTCTGGGGTCCGCCTCGAAGGATCGCCTCGAGGTTTGGAAGTCGACCCAGTGTTTCGAACCCCTCAACCTGAATGGGGATTTTCATGCCATTCCGTTTGGGCACAGGCTGCACGTGGCTGGGGACTGGGTGCACGAATCGCACAGTATGAACCTTAGTACCAAGTTGGGTCTTTGGTTTTGTAGCTGTTGCGGCGCCTTCGCCAGTCTTCAAAATGTGAAGCTGCGTAAGTTGTGTGAATTTCGAGCCACACCGACGGGTGAGGGTTATTTAAGGATGATCCGCCAAGGTCTGTGGCCCAAGTCTTTAACCAAGACCGAGAAGGCGGGGCTCTCCCATGTAGGGCAGCAGCAACCCCCCTCGGTTTAAAGGCTCCATTTCCCTTTACTTAGTGATCGGACATTATCATTATCATTCTCCTCCTCGTCCTACTCATCCTCCTCCTCCCTCGCGTCCTCCTCCTCCTCCTCCTCCTCCTCCTCCTCCTCCTCCTCAGTCTCCGCCTCCGCCTCCGCCTCCTCCGCCTCCGCCTCCTCCTCATCCTCCTCCTCCATTACAATACGATAACCGGACAATTATCAAAATCATTACTACTCCTCCGTCCTACATCATCCCTCCTCCTCCCCGCTTTCCTCCTCCACCTCCTCCACCACCCTCCTCCTCCTCCTCCTTCAGTCTCCGCCTCCGCCACCGCCGTACCACCGCCTCCGTCCTCCACACCTCATCTCCTCCTCCTCCTCCTCCTCCTCCTCCTCCTCCTCCTCCACCTCCTCCTCCCTTCCCCCCTCCTCTCGCCATTTCCTCCACGCTCATCCTCCGAGTCCTCCTCCTCCTCCTCCTCCTCCCTCCTCCTCCTCCCCTCCTCCACCTCCTCATCCACCGATCCTCAAATTCCTCCCCTCCTCCGCCTCCTCCATCCTCCTCATCATCCTCTTCCTCGCCTGCTCTCCTCCTCCTCCTCCTCCTCCACCACACCTCCTCCTCCACCTCCTCACTCCTCCACCTCCTCCACCTCTCCTCCCCAACTCCTCATACCTCCTCCTCCTCCTCCTCCTCCTCCTCCTCCTCCTCCATCCTCCTCATCCTCCTCCTCCTCCACCTCCTCCTCCTCCTCCTCCTCCTCATTCCTCCTCCTCTCCTCTCCTCCTCTCCTCCGCCTTCCTCCTCATCCTCCTTTATTCACTTCCTCTCTGTTCCATCGTTCCGTCCTCCTCTCTCTCCTCCCACCTCTCCTCCACCTCATCCTCATCATCATTATCAGCAGTCATCATCAGCATCACATAATCATCATCAACATCAATCATCATCATCAGCATCATCATCATCATCATCATCATCATCATCATCATCATCATCATCATCATCATCATCATCATCATCATCATCATCATCATCCTTCTGTTCCTCCTCCTCATTGTCCTCCTCATCTTCCTCATCCTCCTCCTCAGCATCAGCAACCCTATCAGCATAATCAGCAGCATCATCATCATCATCATCAGCAGCAGCATCATCATCATCAACAACAACATCAACATCAACATCAACATCAACATCAACATCATCAACAGCAGCATCATCACCAGCATGAGCATCATCAGCAGCAGCATCATAAGCGTCGTCGTTGTCATGATCCTCATCGTCATGATCAGCAGCATCAGCATCATGATCATCACCATCATCATCGGCATCGTCACCATCATCGTCATCAACATCATCCTCATCGGCATCATCATCAGCATCATCAGCAGCATCATCATCATCGTCATCATCATCATCACCATCATCATTACCATCATCATCACCACCACACCACAACCACCATCATCATCATCATCATCATCCTCATCATCATCATCATCATCATCATCAGCATCATCATCATCATCATCATCATCATCATCATCATCATCATCATCATCATCATCATCATCATCATCATCATCATCATCATCATCATCATCATCATCATCATCATCATCATCATCATCATCATCATCATCATCATCATCATCATCATCATCATCATCATCATCATCATCATCATCATCATCATCATCACATCATCATCCGCCTCCTCCCACCCCTCCTCCTCCTCCCTCCTCTCCTCCTCCTCCTCCTCCTCCTCCTCCCCTCTCCTCCTCCTCCTCCTCCTCCCGCTCCTTCCTCCTCCTCGTCCTCCTCCTGCTCCTCCTCCTCCTCTTCCTCCTCCTCCTCCTCCTCCTCCTCCTGGTCATCCTCCTCCTCCGCCACCTCCTCCTCCATTCCTTTTCCTTATAAATAACCTTTCCCTGTCGCACCCCGGGGCAAGTTTTTTGGGCGGGCCGCGCGTTTCGCCTGAGACTTCCTCACCACTAAAGACTCTGAAGCGGAAAAAAACTCAACAGTTTCACAGATGGAAGGTGGGTGGTTTCAAGATGTGGCTCTCGCCTCAGCGCCGCGCAAACTCTTTCTAACAAATTGCAAGAGCTTCATGGATTGAGGATTACCCGTTTTCCAAATGTGGCTCTCGCCTCAACGCCGCGCACATTCTTTCTACAAACTTGCAAGAGCTTCACGGGTTGAGGATCACCCGTTTTCAAAATGTGGCTCTCGCCTTAGCGCCGCGCACATTCGTTCTACAAACTTGGAAGAGCTTCACGGATTGAGGGCGGTTCCTTTTCAAAATGCGGCTCTCGCCTTAGCGCCGAGCACATTCGTTCTACAAACTTGGAAGAGCTTCACGGATTGAGGGCGGTTCCTTTTCAAAATGTGGCTCTCGCCTTAGCGCCGAGCACATTCGTTCATACAATTTGCAAACATTCACGGGTTCCCACGATCAACGTACCAGAAATTGTGTTTTGACAAGGTTCTGGATTCTGCGGTTGCAACAATTACGTTGGTTCGCGGCGCTGAAATCCCAAGAACGACGTTCTGGCACGATCCAGGATCGGCAAGACGCAACAATCAGGGTGATCCGTGGCGTTGGAATGCCGAGAACCATGTTTTGGATTGCTGCCGGGTCTTCAAACGGTTGTCTTCCAACGAGGCAGATCCCTCAATGGAAATTAACCGTTGTACGGGCCTAGGAAGAGGGAGACTGGAAGAAGGGTGTACTACAACATCGTTGATGGTTCTTGGGTTTACACTGGTCCTCCTCCTCCTCCTCCTCCTCCTCCTCCTCCTGCCCCTCGTCATCCTCCTCCTCCTCCTCCTCCTCCTCCTCCTCCTCCTCCTCCTCCTCCTCCTCCTCCTCATCTCCTCCTCCTCACCCTCCTCCTCCTCCTCATCCTCCTCATCCTGCTCCGCCTCCTCTCTTTGTCCACATTCTCATAGGGAACTCTTCGCCGTCGCACTCCGAGGCCAGTCGAAAGGGCGGGCTGAGCGTTTCGCCTGAAACGTCCTCACCATGAAAAAAACGTTCCGAGGGGCTAAAAATGGTAATTTCACATATGGAGAGCGAGTGGTTTTCAACATGCAGCTCTCGCCTCAGCGCCGCGCACCTTCGATTTCAATTCGCAAGCGTCACGGATTTGGGGCGGGTCGTTTTTTCATGTAGTTCTCGAGCGCCGCGCGGCTTTTTGATTTGTTTCATAAGAATGGATCAGATTCACGGATTGAGGGCGGGTCATTTTCAGAACGTGGCCCTCGCCTGAGCGCCATGCAGATTCGTGCTAAAAATTGGCGGCGGTGTGACGCATTGATGGCGGTTCCCCGCTTTTCTCGCCTTAGCGTCGCGCGCATTCGTTTTTAACGGATGGGGGGCAGGTCGTTTCCAATCCAAAATGTTCCCCGTGCCGCAGCGCAAGCTTAAAAAAGGCACCGCAGCTTCGCGGCTTCACAAATTGAGGGCGGGTCGTTTTCGACCTGCGATTCTCGCCTTAACGCTAGCGCCGCGCACAGTCGCTTTCAAAGCTCAACAGCGTCACGGATTAAGGGCAGCTCCTTTCCTGAACGTGGTTTTTGCCCCAGCGCCGCGCACATTCGTCTGACAAAATGAAAGATATCCATTATGGCTCACGGACCAGGAACGGCGATCTGGAACGGTTCTGGATTGTCAGGGCACAAGGCGTACGTTCATTCGCGGCGTTGAAGTCTCAGGCACGGCGTTCTGGCACGATTCAGGACCCTCAAGACGCAACAGTCCGGTTGACTCGTGGCGCTGGAGTTCCGAGAATGGTTTTTTCGCACGCTTCAGGGTCTTCACACGGTTACCTCCCAACGGTTCCCTCAACACAAATGAACCCTTTCGCAGGGGCATATGAAGTGGGTGTTTGGAGGGTGTCTTCCAAAATCGCCGATGGCCCCCCTCATCATCCTCCTCCTCCTCCACCTCCTCCTCATCACCCTCCTCCCCCATCCCCCCCCCTCCCCCTAGACAAAGCCATAGCGCATCGTGAGTCCGACACGCCGCAATGCCATCGGGACCATTCTTGGGGCAACCCCAGCAATGGACCGAAATCGGTGGGGGGGGGGCAAACACCGCCCCCGCGCGTCCGCCAACCGACCGACGGGGCGGAAGAAAAGAAGGAAGAGGAAGACGAAAAGGAGAGAAAGAGGGAGGCTTCAGCTCACCGACGTGCTGCTCCGCGAACAGCACTGACCGCCGAAAGTGGCCAGCCCCCATGCCTCCGTGGCTCTTCTAAAACCACGGGACACTGGCCACCCCCAACGGGACCTCCGCGCGGGGCACAGGGAGCGGGAAGGCGCATGGGTAACCAGGCCCACCCCCGCAGACCCCGTCAGGCGGGACCACGTCCCTGAGCCGTGCCCAAAAGACCGACCCCCTCTGACCACACCTGACACCGCAACGTGATGGCCAGGCAACAACAGTGGCCAGAGCCTTCCCCCCTTTCCAGGCAGGTGCCGTACAGGCCGACGTGTACCCTTCGCGAAGGACGGGATTGCGCAGACCCGGGGGCGGGTGCCCTCGCGAGACCTAGAGGCCCGATCCCCTTGGGACCTGAGACGGCAGACCTGGCATCTTTGGGGGACCACCCCAGCTGGTCCAGGGGTGCCGCCACAAGACCGACAGGGCACCGACCCCCTGGCCCGCGGCACAGCACCTCCTCCTCCTCCTCCTCCTCCTCCTCCTCCTCCTCCTCCTCCTCCTCCTCCTTTTCCTCCTCCTCCTCCTCCTCCTCCTCCTCCTCCTCCTCCTCCCCTCCTCCTCCCTCCTCCTCCTCCTCCTCTCCTCCTCCTCTCCCCTCCTCCTCCTCCTCCCCTCATCCTCCTCCTCCTCCTCCTCCTCCTCCTCCTCCGCCTCCCCTCCGCCTCCGCCTCCGCCTCCTCCTTCTCCTCCTCCGTCTCCTCCTCCTCCTCCTCCTCCTCCTCCTCCTCCTCCTCCTCCTCCTCCTCCTCCTCCTCCGCCTCCTCCTGCTTCCCTTGTCAGACCCGACGCCCACGTGCAAGAGCGGCGAGAGCGGGCACTGCCCGATTGAGTTGGCCACCCGGGGGTTCTCAAGGACCGCAGCTCCCCCACACCTAACCTCCTCGCGTCATGAAACTAGTACGACGGACGGTTTCGACCACCGTTGTCGGCCCCTCTGGGAGCCCTTACCAGGCCTCGGGAACGTCAAAACACGGCTCCCGATAAAAGACAGGTCCTGCAGAACGGGTCAAGACATCTGGGGGGGGCACGCTACGAAAAATATCAAAACGTCGGGGGCCTGGGAGCTGTGGCTGGTCTGCCTCATCCCTCTCCTCCGCATCCCCGTTCTAATCATCAAGCACGTTGCAAGCTCTTGCCGCTGTCGCTGCCACTGCTGTTGCTGCCTCGATCAGCACCATGCGCCCTCTGGCCTGCTGAGAGGAGACAGGGATGAGGGTAGGAAAGGCGAGAGGAAAGGAGGGAGGAAGGGAGGGAAAAGAAAAGGCACTAGAAAAATGAGGAACCGTCCACAAATCACTCTGAGATAGCACACCGTTGGAGAGAGCAACAAAAAAAAGAGAGAAAGAGAGCCGCCATGATGTGCCCCTGTGTTAAACATCAGCGTGCATCGCGTCCAACTCATGAGTCGGAGTATATAAGTTGCACTCGCACGCTCTATACCTCCTTCCCCACTCCTAGCTTCTTCCCTCCTGCCTTCTTCTGTTTTGCCTTCCTCTCTCTCTCCCTTTCTCTGTTTCTCTATCTCCCTCACCCGCTTTTGTGCTGTATTAATACATTACATATATATGTGTGTATGTGTACAAGTGTGTCTAGATAGGTGTCTCATGAATTATCCCACCGTTGTTTGTCTCCTTCTCTCTCTCTCTCTCTCTCTCTCTCTCTCTCTATATATATATATATATAGATATACGTATGTATGTATATTGTATCCTTTTCTCTCTCTCTCTCTCTTTCTCTCTCCCTCTGAAGCTCCTGCATCCATTATCCTTCCCGCCCTTCCTCCTCCTCCCCCTCCTAACCCCCATGCTCCGTCCCAAGTCCTCGACACTTCCCCTCCCATCCCCTGCCTCCATCGTCCTCGCCCTTGCCCCACCATCGTGCCAATCCGCCAGCACCGACTGTCTGCCCTCCCCCAGCCGTCCAAGTGGCGAAGGCCAGGGAGAAGCAGTACAGGGAGACTGGGGAACGCCTCGGGCTCCTCATGGGAGGGCGCAGGAAGGCAAGACGAACACGCACCCCAGACATCCGACGCCGCGACTCTTCAGGACGTGGCTACCCACGAGGCCTGGGCCCCTTCCCCGGGCCAGCTCCTCATGCGAACGGTTTCTTACTCGGCGTCTCGAAACTGGGCGGAAGACGGGGGGGAAGGGAGGGGGGTTCTGGCTCCGGACCTGTGCTTCATGCGGCTGTTTGCAGCAACGCGCCCTACAGAAACAGCCAAGATGATACAAGACCGGTTCGGCCGAGGACCACTTCCGCCGCACCCGGTTCCGCTGAGGACTAGCTCCGCCGAGACCGCTTCCGCCGAAGACCTGCCGGTTCCGCCTAGGACCGGTTCCGCCAGGACCGGTTCCGCCGAGGGCCGGTTCCGCCGAAGCCGGGTTCCGCCGCGCGAGGTGCGCTGCGGCCACGGCCTGAGCTGGCCGCGGCAGAGGCGGACCGGGCGGAACAGGACCGGGCGGAACTGGACCAGGCGGAACAGGACCGCGGCGGAAGCGGACCGGGCGGAAGAAAACCGGGCGGAAGCGGACGCGGCAGAAGAGGACCGGGCGGAACAGGCATTCGGCGGAACGGGCCCTCTGCGGAAAAAGCCCTCGGCGGAACAAGGCCTCGGCGAACCATGCCCTCGGCGGAAGGGTGACCGTACACGTAGTAGTAGTAGTAGTAGTAGTAGTAGTAGTAGTAGTAGTAGTAGTAGTAGTAGTAGTAGTAGTAGTAGTAGTAGTAGTAGTAGTAGTAGCAGTAGTAGTAGTAGTAGCCTAGTAGTAGTAGTAGTAGTAGTAGTAGTAGTAGTAGTAGTAGCAAGCAGCTGTAAGTAGTAAAAAAAAGAAAGTAGTTAGTAGTAGTGGGAGAATTCGTAGTTGTAGTGTAAAAAGTAGTAGTAGTAGTAGTAGTAGTAGTAGTAGTAGTAGTAGTAGTAGTAGTAGAAGTAGTAGTAGTAGTAGTCGTCGTCGTAGTAGTAGTAGTAATAGTAGTCGTATTAGTAGTGGTAGTAGTAGTAGTAGCAGCAGCAGTAGCAGTAGTAATAGTAGTTGTTGTTGCTGTAATAGTAGTGTAGAAGTAGTTGTACGCGTAGAAGAAATAGTAGTAGTAACGATAGTAATCGTTGTAATATTGATTGTACGAACAAGAGCAGGAGTAGTTGTAGTAGTAGTAGTAGTCGTAGTAGTAGTAGTAGTAGTAGTAGTAGTAGCAGTAGTAGTAGTAGTAGTAATCGTCGTTGCCAGAAAGTCGTCGTAATAGTAGTAGTAGTAGTACTAGTAGTAGTAGTAGTAATAGTAGTAGTAGTAGTAGTAGTAGTAGTAGTAGTAGTCGTAGTCGTAGTCGTAGTCGTAGTCGTAGTCGTAGTCGTAGTCGTGGTCGTAGTAATAATAGAAATAGTACTAGTAGTAGTAGTACTAGTAATAGTAGTAGTAGTAGTA
>CAUYUJ010010424.1:227472-476442 GCA_963575745.1 Prorocentrum cordatum | reverse complement strand
CTCCTCCCCCCCTCCCCTCCTCGTCCTCCTCCTACTCCTCCTCCTCCTCCTTCTCCGTAGCTATTTTGGCTCATGCCGGCCTCAAGCCCTCAAGCCCTGTGGTTGCCAGTTTCCTCCGCTCATCGGCGGGCCAGGTGCAGCTGCTTGAGGAAGATGGCGCTGGCGGGGTCGCCGCTGGATGGCGATCCCTCTGAAGAGGCGCTCGCAGGCCGAGCGCACGGCTGCGAGGCGGCGCGCGGTGGCTGCGGCAGACTCCGGTCTGGCGGCGGCCATGGCGCGCGTGCGGGAGCTGGAGAAGGCCTTCGACATGCTGGTCGGCGATGCTGGTGTCGCTGATCAAGTTCGGGCTCTTCTGCCAGCGCTCTCCGCGATCGTTCGCGGAGTGGAGCCTGCATGGCTGGACAGGCTCCGCAGAAGTGTGGTTCTCCATGCGACCGCGCAGGGGGTGGTGTCGCAGGCGACGGCGGACGTGGGTACCCTGCGGGCTGCGCAGCACGGGCCTCGCTTGGAGCCCCTGGCGCTGGAGGTGGCCAGCCCTCGGCAGCGGCGGCGGCCCTCGGCAGGCGGCGAGGCGGCAAGGCCGACCGGTGGTCACGGGCTACGGGCGGAGGCTGCAATGTTCGTGCCTGCAGGACGCTGGGAGCCGCTGTCGAGGGGAATGCGCTGTACATGTGAAGCGGCTGTTTTCTCGGACATCGGCGGCCCACCCAGCAGCGATGCACGGGGACGCCACGAGCGCCCAGGAACGACGTGGAGGGCGAGCGGTTCTTTGAGGCCCCTGTCACGCGCCTCGCGAGCTCGGCGCAGCCCTCCCAGAAGGAAGGCCAGAGTCTGAGGGACGCCGCGGCCGTGGAGGGTGGCGCCCCCCGCATGCTGCAGGCGGCGGTCCCAAGGCAAGTGGATGACAGCATGGCCTCTCGGATGGCCGTGAGAAGCCCGTCCTGCAGAGGGATGGCAGCGACGACCAGGTCACCGACGGCCTGTGCGTGCGGCTCACAAACGAGATGGAGCATGCAGAAGTGCTACTTCGCAGTGCGCACTGGGAAGCTGTCGCTGCACGCAGGCTGCTCCGCCGTGGCGGCACGGAGGCGAATTGGGCCTGGCAGCTGCTGCTGCTGCTTGGGCCTCGGATGAGCGACGTGCTGCGCAACACCGCCGCCCTCCGTGTGGCAGCGTGGCGGTACGACGCCGCCCTGCGGTCGTACTACGGCGACCTGGACAAGCAGCAGGGCACGGCGTCCATCCGAGAGGCGGAGGAGATCATCGGCGAGCTCGCTGGAGCCCGCGCGGCCTCCCACGCGGAGGCTCCCGAGGCGCGGAGCGGCTGAGCTCGCCTGGGCGCCGCCCTCGCCCGCGCCTTCGCCGAGGAGGCGGTGGCGGGCGAGGCGGCAGACAGCGCGGCCCGCTGCCGCGGACCGCGGGCCCCTGGGGACGCAGCGGCGGGCGCGGCGAGCGGGGGCTGTGCACGTCATGGACGCCGCCTTCGACCTGGAGGCGGGCTTCATGGGCCCAGGTCGGCGTGGGCAGAGCCTGAGGTTAAACCCAAGCTCGGCCTGCGCTTAGAGGGGATCCTGAGGGGTCCCGTGTCGTGAATTCGTCGTGCATGACATTACCGGGTCTAGTCTTACCTCCTCCTCCTCCTCCTCCTCCTCCTCCTCCTCCTCCTCCTCCTCTTCCTCCGCCTCCTCCTCCTGCTCTCCTCCTCTCCTCCTGCCTCCTCCCCCCTCCTCCTCCTCTCTTCCTCATCCGCGTAATCTCCTCCCTTCTCCCGTTTCTCCCTCCTCCCTCCTCCCTTTTCCCCTCCCCTCCTCCTCTGCTCGCTTATCCACCTCCTCTTCTCCTTCTCCTCCTCCTCCTCCTCCTCTCTTCCTCCTCCTCCTCCTCTTCCTCCTCCGCCTCCTCCTCTCCTCCCCCTCCTCTTACCCCTCCTCCTCCCCCTCCTCCTCCAACTCCTCCTCCTCTTCCTCCTCCTCCGCTGGGTCCTCATCCATCCTCTCCCTCTTGGGTGCGACGGCCTCCCAGCCGTTGTTCCAGCGCGTGCTCCCCCATATGGTTGATATGGGAAAACCGCCTGGGAATCGTTTCTGGATGGTCTTGCTTGACGCGCCTACCATATTCCGGCAATTCAAACACGCTCACATGATAGTTCCAGAATCATGGGTCAAACGCGCGCGATTACACATGCGCAGGCATACATGCAGGCTCGCACAGTTCGCGCCTCCTGAATCTGTCCCTGATAGACCAGAAGCGCGTTACATGAAGCTCACAACTTCACACCAACGCCCCGTTCCAAACGCACGATCTGCTAAAGCCAGAACCGTATGTGGTTCGCTTCCAGCCGCGGTAAGTTACTTACCATTGCGTTTGCTCCTCCGCGGCCTTCCTGCGTGACCCGCCTTCTTACCTCCTCTCTCCTCTCTCCTCTCTTCTTTCTCTTCGGCTTCTTCCTCCTCCTCCTCTTCCTCCTCCCCCTCCTCCTTCCGCCCACCCACCATCCTCGTCTTCCTTCCTGACTGTATCCATCCTCTTCCCTCTGACGCCCCCCTCATCCTCCCTTCTGCGTCTCGCTCCGGAGCGAGCGCTGGCCCTGACTATCGCCAGGCGGCGAGCCACTAATAGCCGAAACGTTCAGCGGAGAGCCACATGCAATGCGCCGGCGGGCCAGGCTTAGCTCGCCCGCCTCCGAGCGTTGCGGAAAGCGGGCTACGCCTTCCTCCCCTTGCGCGTGGCACAGTATACGGACTCCCGCTCTGGAGCTAATCGGGGGTGGGGGAGTCTAGAGTGAGGCTGGAATCTCCCACTGACTCAACATCATGATTTGAGCTTCCCGAGGTTGAGCGGCGCCTGGCCCAAAAACGACCCGAGGGCGCCCCCGTGCGTGCCCGATTGTGCGCGGCGCTCATGGACGCGCTCCCGCGGGAGGCCTCCACAGGCCCCAGGCCACAAGAGGCCTCAAGACAACAAAGGAAAGCCCCAAACAGCGCCTGGAAGCGCCAAAGCGCCCCAGAAAACCCCAGAAGGCTCCAGAAGGCACCAGGACGCACCAGGGGGCACACCACGACGCACCATGACGCACCATGACGCACCAGGAAGGCCCAGGAGGCCCCCGGAAACGCCAGGAGGCCCAAGGAGGCCCAATGAGGCACCAGGAAGCCCCAGGAGGTCCCAGGAGCCCAGGAAACACCATGAGGCCCCACGAGACCTCAGAAGGCCGCAGAAGCCTCATGAGGCCACAAAAAAAAACACAGGAGGCCCCCTCGGAAGCACCAGGACGCCCCAGGAGGTAGCGGGAAGCCCCAGGAGGCACTGGGAGGCCCCGCGAAACCCCAGGAGGCCCCAGGCCACAGGAAGCACAAGGACGCAACAGGAAACCCCGGGCGAGGGGGCATCGGAAGGCCACATGATGCACCAGGAGGCAGCAGGGAGCCCCAGGAGGCACGAGGGGGCCTCAGGAGGCCCCAGGAGGCCCCAGGAGCCCAGGAGGCCCCAAGATTGGGCCCGCCATGCGACGCGCGAGTCCCTGCGCGCGCGAGCCCTGCCCAGGCAGGCAAGGCAGTGGCTCGGCGCCGCGCGCGGACCCCAGCGCGAACGGCGCGGCTGCAGCTGACGTCTTCTCATGCACCCCCTTCCCTCCCCGCGTGGTGGCTGCGGAGCGATAGGCTTGCACCTGCGACGCCCCTGCGACGCGCCCGCAGGGACGCGCGCGCGCACTCGCACGCTGCCGGCCGCGCAGCAGGGCCCCCTCCCGCTCGGAGCGGCGCGCCGACCACCGCGCGAAGAGCGCTTGCCGAGCACGCTGCCGACGCCACGCGGCGAGCCATCCCGCGTGCGCTCGAGCGCTGGCCAGCCGGGCGCGGGGTCGGATCGGCGCCGCGCGCCGACCCCGGCGGTAGTGCGCTGCGTTCCGAAGTGGGGCCCACCACGCGACGCGGGAGTCCCGGCCTGCGCGCGCGCGCGAGCGCTGTCCGAGCAAGCCTGGGGAGCTGCCCGGCACCGCGCGCCGGCTCGAGCGCCAAGAAGTGCGCCGCCGAGCGGGCGGCACTGTGCCACCGCGCGCGGCGCGACGCGCGCTCTCGACGCCCGACCAGCGCGGCCTGAGGGCTCCCAAGGTCTTCGAGCCTCTTCTCGCGCAGACCCCCCTTCCGGTGGCCACGCAGCGGTGCTATCGCATCTGCGACGTCGTTCGACGCTCGTCGCTCGCAATTCGTAGTCGCTTCGTGCGTCCTCAGGCGTTAGGTGTCGTCTGGGTCGACGTTCGTGGTTCGTGGTTCGTCGTCGTCGGTGTCGTCGTCGTCGTCGTCGTCGTCGTCGTGTTCGTTGCTCGTTAGTGGTTGGTCGTTTTTTGGGGGGACGCGACGCGCGTCATATTCCCAATTTTAATGGGGCTGCGTGCGGGCAGATGCGAGGAGGGAGCTGACTCTCGGGTGCAGCCGAGGCAGGGTGGAATAGCACCTTCTCTCCCTCTTTCTCCCTACCTCTTCTCCTCCTCCTTCTCCTCCTCCTTCTCCTCCTCCTTCTCCTCCTCCTCTCATCCTCCTCCTTCTCCCTCATACCCCCTCACCATCCCACTATCCCATCCCGTCTGTATCTATATATGAATATGTATATATATATATAATATCGCGTCATGGGTTATTATCTCTCTCTCTTTCTGTCTCTCTCGCTCTCTCCCTCTCTCTATCTCTTTCTCTCTCTCTCTCTCTCTCTCTCTGCGTCTCTCTCTCTCTCTCGCTCCTGCTAATCCAATGCATGCCAGTCTGTCTCTGGGACGCCTCTAAACACCCCGCGGCAGGTATCTGCGCATGCTTTATTACTTTCGCGCCACGCTTAGCCCTGAAACTTTGGAGTCGCCAGAGAACCGAACCAACTGCGAGGAGGGAATAGACCCAGATCCACCGCATGCGGAAGCAACGTCCTGGGACCCCACGGGGCGGTGGATATGGATATCTTGTGGTCCCAGGGCCCCGAGTACATCCATATCCAACCCCTGCCGAGGTCCCCGAAGATCGATCCCTAAGGCGGTGGTTATGGATGAATCCCCGCCTCGGAACAGCTGCATCGTCAAGGGCCATGGATTTGACAATCGACGAAGAAACAAGCGAGTAAACGCACGTGCCACTCACTGCGAGAAAGGCAACGCGCTGGCGGTCATCGCGCACGGCCGCGGCTTCAGCGAGCGAGAACCCGGCAAAACAGGAGTTCGCGCGAGTCCCGCGATCAAAATGGATCGTGCAATCCGACTCAAGTATGCCGGTAAACCTCTGCATCGGCATGGTGATCGTCTGCCTTCACCTCCTCGCTCACCTGCCGCTTCCTCCTCCTCCTCCTCTTCCGCCTCCTCCTCCTCCTTCTCGTTCCCCTTCAATCGTCACTACTTCTCATGCATCACACCTCATTCATGCCCTCCTCCTCCCCCTCATCCTCGCCCTTCCACCTTCTCCTCAACCACCTCCTCCTCCTCCTCGGTCCAGTTCCTCCCTCCTCATCCTCCCCTTCCCCTTCCCGTTTCCCCCCACCCGCCGCCCCCTCCCCGTCCCAACCTCCTCCGCCTGCGCTTGTGCCCAGGGCAGTGCCCAGATATCATCCACACCTGTTGCCGCTGCTGCTGTGACTGGTGCTGCTGCTGCCAAACCTGCTGCTGCGACCGCCACTGGAAGGCGGGGGCGGCGGCGGCGGTTCCAGCGTCGTCGTCGTCGTCGTCGCCGCCGTCGTCGTCGTCTTCGTCGTCGTCTTCGTCGTCGTCGTCGTCGACCTCCTCCTCCTCCTCCTCCTCCTCCTCCTCAGGTTTCCCCTCCGGCATCCTCCTGCCCCTCCCCCCTCCGCCTCCCTCCTCTCCCGCGGGCCCCGCCGCCTCGCCCCTCCCCTTGCTCCTCCGTCGGACGCCCTCCCTGCACCAATCTCCCGTCATCCCCCCTCTCCTCCCTTCACCCCCCCTCCCCCCTCATCAATCTCCCTTAATCCCCTCCTCCTCCTCCTCCTCCTCCTCCTCCTCCTCCTCCTCCTTCCCTTTATCATCCCCTCCTAGCCGCTGAGGGCAGCTTCGTCGTGCATCTTAGCCAAAAGGTCGTGCATCTGCTGGACGTGGGCGTCGGGGTACCCAGAGTGTGGAAAACACGCTGTTGCAACTCGCACCTTGGAGGTGGAAATGTCGAGATCGACGCAAGCGACGCGCTCGCTTACCCGCACGAATCTCTTGATGTTGCGCAAGTGCCGGCGGTGGATCCGGAATGCGACACCTCGCGAGGCTGTGTCATGGCCAGCTGCTGCAAACATATGGGATCCCAGTTTGGTTGTCCACATTTCGCGAGCTGTGGCTCTCCACGCTTCACTTGTGGCCACAGTGCCCCGCGCCACCTCTGCAAGTTCACAAAGTAATGTGGATGACAGTCAATGGGGATGCGGCTGCAGTCAGTGTTGCATTCGCCCAGGTCCTGCCAAGGAGCATGGCTGTCGCTGCTGCCGCTTCCTCGTGGGGCGCAGCTTCTCATGCTGATTGGGACGTCGCCGTCGACGTTGCTGTAGAATCCTCGTCCGGCTCCTTTGCTCTCCGGACGCTGGGGCGGAATGTGTTGCGGTGGATGTGATCGGTCTAGTGGTGTTGGTCGGAAGTCGGAGTGTCGAGCTGGCGAGCAGTGGAGGTCGATCGGTGGAGGTGTAGCTGGAAAGCTGGATTCTGGAATTTGCATGTCGGCATGCTGCGATGGAGACTGGATGTCGGAATTTTGTGCCGGTGAGCGCTGGAGGTGGAAAGGTGGAGGTGAAGGAACTGATGCAGGCTCGAGGTCGATAGGTGAAAGCGCAAAGTCTGCTGCTTGAGAGTGGAGGTCGGAGTGCTGCGCTGCTGGCGGCTGGAGGTTCACTGGTTGTGGTGGAGGTGAAGAGTCAGGGGCCGAAGAACTGAGGTCGGAATAGTGGGTTGGTGGACAGTGTAGGTCGAAAGGTAAAGGTGAAGGTGGATTTGTGGGTGCTGGAGGCTGAAGGTCGACTGGTGGCCATGGTGGAAGCTGGAGGTCGATAGGTGGAGGTGCCAATTCTGTGAGAGTGGAGGTCGGAGTGCTGCGCTGCTGGAGGCTGGGGGCCCACCGGCTGCGGTGGAGGTGAAGACTCAAATGCCGAAGAAGTGAGGTCGGAATACTGGTTTGGTGGACGCTGGAGGTCGAAAGGTAGAGGTGGAGGTGGATTGGTGGCTGCTGGAAGTTGAGGGTCGATAGGTGGAGGTGGTGGAAGCTGGAGGTCGATAGTTGGAGGTGCCAAGTCTGCTGCTTGAGAGTGGAGGTCGGAGTGCTGCGCTGCTGGAGGCTGGGGGTCCACCGGCTGCGGTGGAGGTGAAACCTCGATTGCCGAAGAACTGAAATCGGAATACTGGGTTGGTGGACGCTGGAGGTCGAAAGGTAGAGGTGGAGGTGGATTGGTGGCTGCTGGAAGTTGAGGGTCGATAGGTGGAGGTGGTGGAAGCCGAGGTCGATAGGTGGAGGTGCCAAGTCTGCTGCTTGAGAGTGGTGGTCGGAGTTCTGCGCTGCTCGAGGCCGGAGGTTCACTAGCTGTGGTGGAGGTGAAGACTCAAATGCCGAATAACTGAGGTCGGAATACTGGGTTGGTGGACGCTTGAAGTCGAAAGGTAGAGGTGGAGGTGGATTGGTGGCTGCTGGAAGCTGAGGGTCGATAGGTGGGGGTGGTGGAAGCTGGAGGTCGATGGGTGGAGGTGCCAAGTCTGCTGCTTGAGAGTGGAGGTCGGAAAGCTGCGCTGCTGGAGGCTGGGGGTTCACCGGCTGCGGTGGAAGTGAAGACTCGAATGCCGAAGATCTGAAGTCGGAATACTGAGTTGGTGGAATTTGGAGGTCGACAGGTCGAGGTGGAGGTGGATTGGTGGTTGGTGGAGGCTGAAGCTCGATAGGTGGAGGTGGTGGAAGCTGGAAGTCAATAGGTGGAGGTGCAGAGTCTGCTGCTTGAGAGTGGAGGTCGTAGTGCTGTGCTGCTGACGGTTGGAGGTCGACTGGTAGTGGCGGAGGTAGAGCTCGGGAGTCGACTGCCGAAAAACTGAAGTCGGAGTATTGAGCTGGTGGATGCTGGAGTTCGGAAGGTAGAGGTGGAGGTGGAAATTCGTATGTTGGAGGCTGGAGGTCGATGGGTGAATGGGAGTGAACGGTTTGATGCTAGAGGTTGGAGGTCGGAATGCTGACCCTGAGTCGATGAGGTCGAAGTCGGGGTAGCCTGTGCGCGATGATGACCTGATCGGTGTAGCTCGGCACCTCCGCGCAGAACCTTGGAACCAACACCTGACGTCGGAAACTGAGATCATAGCGTGCACCCCCTGATTTTATGATCGGAACGTGGGAGATACTGTATTGCTCCATGACGACGGTTTAGAATAAAAACGTGGGTGGGACGAAAAGTTGACCGTCAACGATAATACATCCGCTGTGCGCTGCTACAGGGTAGCGTTGCCCATGCTCGTGCGCGCAATAGTATCCAAAACTGCGGGCGTAGGTAACTCGGGACGCTCGGGCTGGAAGTCTGGAGCGGGAAATTGGGGGCTAGGCACGAGAGATCTGCTAGAGCGAACTGAACAGGAAAACTCGGGTCGGAAGGCTGAATCTGAAGATACATACGGGCGTTCGTCTTCCGTAGCGGCGGAGGTGCCAGTAGCTTTGCCCGTCATCCCCACGCCCCACAATCCAGAACACATAGCGCTTCAGATTCCTCGAAGCACGTTCGACGATCCCGACGCACGTCTTCGCCAGCTCAATTAATTTCTCGTTGTTGCGAAATTCCTCCCGTTCGGCCCATCTCCCGTAGTCCATGTGCGTATGACCGCGTCCCCGTCGATCGTCACGCTCAGGGCCAATTGCCCGCCGACTGTGACTGTATATGCCTGTTCCGTGTCATCAACGCGGAGGGGGAGTTCGAGGCCCATGGTGTTCATCAGCAGATACTTGACGCCAAAACAATAGTTGCGTGCTGCCCGGACTACAGGCGGGCGGCCGTTCGTAGCCCAAAGATGTTGCCCGTTCCTGCTGATCTTGGCACTCCGAAGCTGTCCAACCACAAGGTTTCGATCGTCAGTGTTCAAGAAGTCTATGAACAGCATGTTGTTGAACTCCCCCGCTGTAGGTGGTTGTTGGCACTGGCGCGCACAAACGTTGAAGTTCCTGTTGGATCCAACTGCTTGCCGCCTCCATGGTGGCGAAATCGCCAAGGTTACCGATGACGGCCGCAATGCTCCTCTTATCTGAGATGTTGTTGGTGCCGTGGGTTCCAGGTCGTTGTGGATGCGCTGGTGTAGCTCGCTGCTGGTTCATCGCTTGGATGTCCATCTCTAGCTGCAATAATTTGGCGTTGGTCGTAGAATCCACTGTCGCTGCACATGTTGCTGATGTCGGTCGGGATGTTGTTTCCAAAACTGTTACGCGCTTGGTGATGTCGTCGATGTCTTTCCGTAGAAGGGGCCATTGCGGTGTCCAGGTCCTCCCGCGAGATACCGTGGGCCTTGATAGCCGTGATGTCGTTCCGCAGTGGTTCCAGTTGCTCGTTGAGTATAGTTCTGAGTGTCTCGGCATTGAGGCCTGCTCCAGGAGCCGTGTTGGAGTTATCCCTGTTATTGCTCTTGCCTGCTTCATCCAGTCGCTGTTCGAACAGTGTCTGACATGAACTTGCATCTTCTGCGTCGACCTTCAGCGGTTAGCTGCCATTGCGAGCCATCTTCTCTGCTGGTCTGAGTGCCGAGCGCAGTGGTTCAGGAGAAGAAATCACGTGCTTCTCTGGCATGGCGGCGAACGCTCTGGCATGGCGGCGAAAGAAGTCGAAATGTGATTCGGAGAAACAGGTGCACTGCATGCGGACTTGCACCCCTGCATGCGGACCTGCACCCCTTGAGCACCCCTCAAGCCAAAATGGCTTGAGCTTGTCATCTCTTCCGCAAGTCATGCAAGGCCTCTTCTGGAACGCCCCACACATCTTCCAGGCTGATGGGGGCAGGGCGCCACGACAGCCCCGGCCCCCTCGGGCGGGGACTGGCACGGCCATGTGGCACTGCCGCCGGCAGGGCCGCCAAGCATGAAGGCACGACGGGGCTCTCCTGGCCACGGCGGACCCCTTCGGGCGGGGAGCAGCACGGCCGTCTGGCACTGTCGCCGGCAGGGCCGCGAAGTAGAAGGCCCGACGGGGCCCTCCTGGCCACGCCAGGCCTCGACCACGAATCGCCTCCCCGACCCAGGCCTGAGGAACGACCCGGGCCCCAAAAGGTCCTCATGCCAGGCCGCGGCCTCTCGGAGTTCAGGCCGCAGGACCGCGGCCTCTCGGAGTCCAGGCCGCGAGGGCGCGGCTACTCTTGCAGTGGAGGCCCATGCCAAGGCACACCCTGCTCGCCTCCAGGAGGGTTTCTCCGAGGGGCTTGGGAGACCCGTCCTCCTCCTCCTCCTCCTCCTCCTCCTCCTCCTCCTCCTCCTCCACTCCTCCTCTCTCCTCCTCCTCTCCTCCTCCTCCTCCTCCTCCTCTCTCCTCCTCCCTCCTCCTCCTCTCCTCCTCCTCCTCCTCCCCTCCTCCTCCTCCTCCCTGAGCCCCAAGTGGTTCTCATGCCAGCGCCTTGACTGCACGCCACCCCTGCGGGGGCGCGCACCTCGACACGTCGCACCACACGTAGAACGTGCCCTGCGGCGGCGTCTCCACCTGCGGGCCGCGGGCCCTCCTCAGAGATCCGACTCTCCGACAAGCCTTGGAGCGGCGGGTTTCTGGCAAGGTTTGGCCTCCAGCGCCCCTCGCCGGGCCTCGGGACCGTCCAAAAACGGCTCGGGACGAAAAGCCGGCCCCTGGGGAAGTGGTCCAGACCGCCTCCACCTCCTCATCGTCTTGCTGAGTTCTGCCCGAGCCCCCTCTGGGATCGAGGCGGGATGTTCCTGGACGCGTTCGGGAGGTTTCTAGACGCGTCGTCGTCCTCCTCCTCCTCCTCCTCCTCCTCCTCCTCCTCCTCCTCCTCCTCAGGTGGTGCACGCCCCGAGCGCGCGTGCGCGCGTCCACCTCTCTTCATGTGCAATGCAGTTCGCACTCTCTGTTTACGTACCAGCTTTTCTGGCCAGCAGGAGAGGCGGACCTGCGCGGCCATCCTCGTGTCGCAGAGTCGATTATTGCATTGGGATGCGCTGAGTTTCAATAGCCAGGACCGCCAAGAGGAGGTGATTGCTCAGATTGCGAAGAGACCTTCCACGCTAGCGTGTTTGAGGGCACTCAATACCATGCCCGACCAGAGGCCCCTCTGGAGAAGCGTCGGCTACACGGCGTGCTGCTGCTGAGGCTGGAGACCGGTTACGGGAGGGGGCCCTATACGAACACATCTACAGGGATCGCGATGGCTCTGGACTGTGGGCTCCTGGAACAATACATTGTACGTCGTTGGCTTCTTCCTGCAGGTCTCGGAGGACGGGGACTCGGCACTCGTGTGAAGAGGGCAAGTATGGACATGGCGGTCTTCGGCTCCTACTTCCCACCTCGACTCCGTGGGCTTCTCGGCAGGCCGAAATACAAGGCAACCGTTGACAAACTCGTAATATGTTTCCGCTCTACCTGTCCAGAATTAGCCCAGTACAGCAGGGTGCTACCTGTTGTCGGTCTCGATTTGAATGATAGTGTGAGCTTATCGCTGAGGGGAAGGAAGTAAGCATACACGGACACGACCGCAACCTGCGAGCTGCTAAGCACAACGGAGAATACTCCAGGGGGTGCGGGAGAGTAATTCCGAGAGCTGATGGGAGGAGCTCCATGTTGTCCTTTGGGCGTTGGGACCGAATTGAAGCTAGTTGGTGTGTGGATCTGAGTATTACAATAGCTTGGTGTATTACATAGTTTACCTTGCTGCGGCGGCCCCATTGGTTATCTTTGGGGTGGCCTTGATGCGGATGCTGAGGAAATATTCACGTCTTGCTAGTAAGCATCCTTGGGACCATGTACCGCTGCATTGCGACTTTCGATAGGAACTTAGCACAGCTTCTGAGCAGATGTCGGAAAGCATATTTTGGAACTTCGAAGCCATGAAGTTCTCCGACGGTCGTCAGGTTTTTTTGGAAAAGGGCTACGGCTGCGTTGGTATGCCGAGAGGCTGAGCTTACACAGGCTTTGAAGAAGTGCGTGCCAGATAGGTACTGCCAAATGTCCAACCAGGCGCTGAGAGGCACCGCGTAACCGTGTGCCGATGCTAAAAAAAGGACCCCCCCCTTAACACGCTAGAGTTGATTATCCACGGGCAATAGGAGTTTCGTCAGGGGCACGGGGCGCGGAGGCCGAACTGTTTATCACTGTGACAAGTTCACCATCGAGGTTCACTTCCTTCTTATGTTGAGATAGCAACATCAAGCGAAGCGAAGACGTTTTCGAGGATGTCTCAAGCGAAACTAACAATTTTTGGAGACAGCCTCAAGCGAAACGATCAATGTTTCAAGGATGTCTCAAGCGGAACCAACAATTCTTCGAGGATGTCTCAAGCGAAGCGAGAGACTCGTCGATGAGAGACTTCCTCCTCCTCCTCCTCCTCCTCCTCCTCCTCCTCCTCCTCCTCCTCCTCCTCCTCTCTCTCGCTTTCTTTTTTTTGTTATCTATCTCTTTCTCTCTCTCTCTCTTTGTCTCTGTCTCTCTCTCTCTCTCTCTGTACGTTTCCTTCCCCCCTGGCCCCCTGAACTTTTTTTATCGCTGTGGATTACTATCCACGGAAACCGAGGCAAATGAGCTACCCTACACGAGCAGATGAACATCTTAATTTCCATTGTTTGTTTACAAATTAAATTGAATAGGTTTGGAGCTTTGGCGTTTCTCCTCTTCCTCTCCTCCTCCTCCTCCTCCTCCTCCTCCTCCTCCTCCTCCTCCTCTCTCTCTCTCTCTCCTTCTGTCTGTCTATCTTTCTCTACTGTGTTCTCTCTCTCTCTCTCTCTCTCGCTGTCGAACTATCTGTATCTGTCTGTCTCTGTCTCTATCTGTATTCCTCCTTCTCCCCCTGGCACCCTGACCTTTTCTATCGCTGTGGATTACTATCCACGAAAACAGAGGCACGTGAGCTACCCTACACGAGCAGATGAAAATCTTAACTTCCATTGTTTGTTTACAAATTAAATTGAATTGGTTTGGAACTTTGGCGTTTCTCCTCCTCCTCCTCCTCCTCCTCCTCTCTCCTTCTGTCTGTCTATCTTTCTCTACCTCTCTCTCTCTCTCTCTTTTCCTCTACCTATCTGTCTATTTCTGTCTCTGTCTCTCTCTGTCTTCCTCCTTCTCCCCCTGGCACCCTGGACCTCGATCCCCGATCTTCGATTTTCGACCCTCGGACCTCGATCCTCGATCCTCGGACCTCGCCGCCGTCGATCCTCGGACCTCGATCCTCGACTCTGGGATCTCGATCCTCGATCCTCGGACTTCGATTCTCGATCCTCGATCCTCGGCTTTCGGTCCTCTTAACATCATCTCTGTCTCCTCCCACATGCTGGTCTCCGGTAGGCAACATTTATAATCCCCCCGCAACCCCGAACTTTAGTATCCCTGTGGCATTAATCTCGGCAGCACAGGGTTATAGCTTCCAGTGGTACTGTGGCTCACTGTTCAGCCTCATGTCGTGAGCATGCTGCAGGGCGTCGCGAGCTTTTGCATCAGCGAATTGAGCTTCGGCTGCAGCTGTCGAAGGCCCGCTATGTGCAGGAGGAGGTGGTGGAGCAGCTTAAATAATGTAGTCGAGAGTGCGCCCATGTTCGAAGGCGGCAGTACTGGAGGTGGAGGACGGAGGTCACCGACGAGTTGAAAAAGGCATGGAGGGCTCGAAATTCGAAAGAGGCGCATCTTTTGATTAGGCTCCTCGCTTGCAAGGACAGGGCCCCGAGACAACGAAATCTCCGCCATCTTCAAGGTGCGTCGCTCACAACAGAAGAATGGCCCGGCACTTGGCAACTAACGGAACCTCTTAGGGACATGGTGGTGGAGAAGGGGACGGACGAGAAGCTCAACCTGGAGGAGAAGGAGATGAAAGGATACGATGGAAGTTTTCCAGTCGAGGCTAAGGTGGCTATGGGTTTGGTAGCTACGCATCTTCATCATACGCCCCCACCGTGGTTTGTTCCCCCCAGATCTGGGGCATGATCATTGGCCAGAAGTTTGGCATAAATCATCGTCGCCATGGAGTTGGCGCTGACTTTCCTCTTGAGGCGGGCTCGTTGCAGGCGGTCCCAGACCACGGCCTCATTCGTCTCAGACTTGCTGGTCCATTTCCCTTTCAGTGGAACCGAAATTGTGGGTTTGCTTTACCTAAGAGCAGTCTTCATGGACCGAGAGGCAAACGTGTTATCCTCTTGCTCGAGTATCTTGGAAAGGCGTGGCTCTTGGGAGCCGTTGGGAGAGACACGCCAAAACCTGTGGGGCCATATGGCTACGGTTTCTCTCGAGGGAGGAGGAAAGAGGGCACCATGCTGGTTATCCTGACTATGTTCCACCGTCTCCGTCAAGCGGGCTGCAGAGCCTCCTGGTCCAAAACAGATCTCAGCAACGCTTCCCCGTCGACGTCCTGGGAACTCCTGGGAAAAGTCAACCCAAATGCCGTGGAACCCGAAGATCAACGTTTTGGCCTCGATCGGTTCTGCTCGGCAACTACTGTTCTTCCTACTCGCGATCGGCCTTTGAACATTCGTCCCAAGCGCAGCTCTGATGGGCGACCCTGATGCAGTGGAGAAATCTGGCAGGGCTTACGGGTACCCAGTCAATTAGTGAAGTGCTGACCTACTAGCAACGCTTGATTCGGAGGAGTGGTTGAGAGTCGAGTGCCATGTTGGGCGAGGTTTACATGAGTCTCACGAAATACGCAGATGATCTCACCACGCCACCAATCGGTGGAGACCCTAATTGCATCTACTCGGACCGATGCGGCGCTGGAAGTTTTGAGATTGGCGAACAGGCACCCTAACAGTTTGCTGATGTTGTCTTGGCCAAAGGAGGGTGGGAGCAAATTGATGCGAAGCACAATGCAATCGTCTAGCTAGTTGGCCGAAGCAGAGCTGCTGCGAATTTTCAGCTGAGGTCCACAAGCTCGCTTCTCTTTTCTGTAGGTGTTGAGTCTCATATGCGGGTATTGGGAGGGCAAATACATGCTACTGAACCGATTGGGGTGAAGGTTTCTAAGAGACCTGCGACACTACAGGTGTCGTGCCACTCGCTGTGTAAGTTTTTGTCGGCAAAAGATGTTGCACTTCGTCTTCGTCGGTCGTGCCTGATGGGCGTTTAAACTGCTGGGTTCCAGAACTTGGAGGCTTTTCTCAACTGAGGGACAGTGTAAACTTACCGGCACTGCTTTTATCAAACGTTGTAGGGTGGCTATGAAGGGTGGGGCGCCAGCGTGATAAGAACGACACAAACATATCCTGAGTAACGAGCAAGTTTTCGATCACTGGAGGATGACGCCCGCTGTCCTCGAACTTCGGGTTCGTCGTTCGAGTTAGTTGGTGCGGTGTGTGCGCTCCCCCCTTCGCCACGTTCAGACTATCGCTGCTATGTTCGCCGAGCCCCTGGATGGCCGGCCCCAGTTCGACTACATGGGACGTCCCACTGCTTTGCCAGTCCTTGGGCGCAGCTTTTCTTCTCCGACCTGGAGAGTTTGAGTTTGTCTATGTCGGTAGAGGGCGAGGAACTGCTCGCTCGCCTGCAGGCTCTCTCCCGGCACTGTGGCGGGGTAAGGGGCTGGGGGGATGTTTATTTCTGCAACGTGGATGTCACGCTTCTCCGACGGCAGCAGCACACGATAACTATTCCATCCCTTGAGTACGTTCCGAATGTGTTACCAAGCGTGACGAGAAGACGAGCAAGCAGGAAGGAGGTATTACGTGGACTTGTGGGATCTACTCTACTTCCGAATCTGGTGAACGGGCTCCTCATGGTGCAGTTTAACCTGAGAAGAAAGCTGCTCTGAATAATACGCAATTTCATCATAGTCATAAATCCCTGGGCCATGTGCTATGCACAACTAATCGCTGGACTGCCTGGAGTTGTTTTCTAGTGCTGCTAGTGCTACTCGGCGCCTGGTGCGATATGATACATGGGGCTGCTGTTATCCAGGGTGAGGGCGCACGCAAGAGCCACTGCATGCAGCAAGTGATCTACACTGCTTGTTGTGTGAATTCAATGGGTGGTTAGGGTTTGGTCTCCATGTTCTTCGAGCGCTTGGTGTTTACGACCGGGATCGTCGCATCCACACAGAAGGGGATCTACAACATCAAAGTTGCCACCGCGGCGATGGCAGATCAGCCCAGGCCGGCCTGGACGCCCAGCCCAGGAGCCAGGGCACAAGAAGGCCCACAAGGGAGCAGACGACGCTGGCGGAGGTTTGGCTCCAGGCAGATGGCACGGGGCTCCAAGCGTCAGCGGCTAGAGGAGCTCGTGGTGGTGCTGGCAATGCTGGCACTGAGCGACGAGGCGGAGCTGCGAGCGTCGATCGGCGCGCTGTACGACACGTAGTTGGTCCAAAATACATTCGGCAACAATGCAACTCATGCTCGAGGCGAACCAGGCCGCCAACGCGGAGGCGCAGGCCGAGAGGGAAAGGGAGAAGAAAGCGGAGCAGGACGGGGACCAGCCGTTCGAGGAGGAGAGGATGATGCGCACCACCTCTTCGTCTGTCCAGTGCTATGAGTCAGGGAGGGGGCCTCGCCCAAGGGGGCGGACTCGATGGAGCTGGAGCAGGAGGAGGCCACCGCCCGAAAGCTCTGGGAGGGCACGGGGCTGAAGGCAGGGAACCCCGAGGTGCCGGCGGACCACAGCCACGATTGCAAGGCCAGGGAGCTGTGAAGGCGAAGAAGGGGAGAGCTCATGAAAGCTCAGGTCTTGCTGGCGCACGAAGCTCGGCGGCGAGCGAGGGGGGAAGTGAGAAGGAGAAGGTCTTCTCAGAAGGTGGCGGGACTTCTCGGAAAGCCTCGTGCCTTCTGAAAAGTGTTCTGCGTTTTCGGGGAAGGCTCTGCAACCGTCTGAAAAGGCCGGGGGACTGCTGAGCCTTCTGAGAAGGCCCGCCCCTTCTCACTTCCCCCCCTTGCCCGCCGCCGAGAACCTCAGGAGTCGGCTCATGTTTGTCAGGCCATCCAGCTCAGGCTGAAGCAGGAGGGCGGCACCAAGACGATTGGGGGGATCGCCCAGACGGGTGTTGGTGCGCTAGGCGCAGCGCCTTCTCGACGCAGTGAAATAAGAGGTTCTGGTCGCGGTCGTTATTCCTCCTCCTCCTCTGCTGATGCGGGCTTCGACTTTAGCAACAGTGAGCGGGCCGTGGTGCTCCTGAGGGCAGGCCAATTTTCGGAGGATGCGGCCAGGCGGGTACAAATAGCCCCTAGTGTCATTCCCCCTTTTCCTGGATTGAGCCTCCCCTCTGCTCCTCCACACACTCGTTCAACTTTCACGCATGCCCCCGAAGAAGGGCCTGCGGTTGAGTTTCCACGTCCTAGCCCCAGACGCCGCGGTAGAGGTGCTGGACGCGGAAAAGGTGCTTCCAGGAATGCCTCGTGATGGTTTGCGCCCACAGCGTGGGACCTCTCCCTGGGGCGATCTTGGAAGCGCTGTCTCCATGTACGAAGCATCACTCAGGAGGCAAGATGCTTCATGAAGGCGGCGCTAATGGTGGCAGCCCCTTGGCTGCGCGCCGTTGGACACGCCGCTGGACCAATGCCAGCCTGCTTGCAGCGCTGGTCAGCGCACAGATCACCACCGATGCCCTACAGTAGTATAACCTAGGCGTCATCGGCTGAGCAAGCTGGATGCGTGGTGCGGCTCCCCAGGCATATTCCTATTCCTACTCTTCCTCCTCCTCCTCCATTTCCCCCTTCGCCTCCGCCGTTCTCCTGCTCCTCTCACGCATCTTCCTCCTCCTCCTCCATACATTTTCCTGATCATGTGATTGACTCCTCCCTGGAGCATCCCGCGAGGTGCCGGCAGGGCGGGCTCGGCGTTTCATCTGAGATTTCCCCACCATGAGAACGGCCCTGAAGCTCGAAGTCTGCAGCAGTTTCGGGGATGCAGGGCGGGGCATTGTCAACGTGGGGATCTCGCCATAGCGCCGTGCAAACTTCTGAACAGACTGCAGTAGCTTTGAAGACGGAGGGCGGGTCATTTTCGAAATGTAACCCTCGCCTCAGCGCCGCGTGCATTCGTCTTCAAAGCTTGCAGCAGCTTCAAAGACGGATGCCAGTCCCTCTTCAAAGTCTTACCCTCGCGAAGGAGACGCGCGCGGGCCTGGGGCGGAAGAGAACGGGGAGGAACCTGCGACGGGAGAGAAGGGGGGGCGGAGCGACCGAGCGGACGCGCGCGCGCGAGGAAGAATCCATGTCTTGGCGTTCCAAGGTGTCGACGCGAGCGGACGTCAGAGCGGAGGAGGAGGCCACTTCGCCGCAAGTAGCACTGCACGGATCGAGGGCGGCTCTTTTATCAGCACAGAGCTCTCGCCTGAGTCTCCCGGAAGGTCATGGCCGCAGGTGTGAACTTGAGAAGCGCTGGCACGGCTCGGGGGCGATCCTCGGCATCCTCCTCCTCATCCTCCTCCTCACTCTGCTCCTCCTCCTCCTCCTCCTCCTCCTCCTCCTCCTCCTCCTCCTCCTCCTCCTCCTCCTCTCTCCTCCTCCTCCTCCTCCTCCTCCTCCTCCTCTCCTCCTCCTCCTCCCTCCCTCCTCCCTCCTCGTCCGTGCTTGGACTCTTGCTCGGTCATTCCCATTCCCTCCTCCCTCCTCCTCCTCCTCCTCCTCGGCGGCATCCTCATTATCCTCCTCCTCCTCTCCTCCTCCTCCTCCTCCTCCTCCTCCTCTCCTCCTTTCCTCCTTTTCTCCTTTTCCTCCTCTCTCCTCCTCCTCCTCCTCCTCCTCCTCCTCCTCCTCCTCCCACCCCCCTGTCGGAGCCGCGGGTGCGGTCAAGACTGGACCCCACCCCCTCAGCCCCCATGAGGGTCTTCCTCGGCGGGCCCGTGCGGCCCGCCGTAAACCTCAGGTTTTGGCTCGCCACTAGTGGGTCTGGATCAACAACCACTGGCTGTGCTTAGCGTGTCACACTCCTGCCAGCACTTATAGCACCCGCCAAACCCGTTCGCGAGAAGTGTGCCCTGGCAATTCTGCAGCGCTGTCCCAGTTAATTAGAGAGCCCAGGAAGCACCGACTGTTGATGTGCGATTACCTCCACGTCGAGTCCTTTCTCATAATCTGCAAGAGGTGCGGCCGTTATTTGGAGAGCAACCTCAAAGGACTCAGAGGTGAATGCAGTGAGCGCTTCAGAAGCAAGTTCTCTGAAGGTGCGTGGTCTCGGGTGCCAGGCGGCCGTCACCCGAAGGACAGTATGAAGGCCCGCCCCCGACTTTCCCAGCCCTTCCCTGCAGCCCAGCTCCTCAAGGATGGGGAGGCGATGTAGGGTCGAAGAAGGGCGTAAGGGGAGAGCGGATGTAATCCCAAGGTTTCGGTGAGGGTCGGGTTGGCCTAACCCTAGCCTTCCTCTTCAGCATGTGGTGGTCCTCCTCCTCCTCCTCCTCCTCCTCCTCCTCCTCCTCCTCCTCCTCCTCCTTCTCCTCGGCGGCATCCTCATTATCCTCCTCCTCCTCGTCCTCCTCCTCCTCCCCAACCTCCTCCTCATCCTCCTCACCCTCGTTGCACAGTATGGCCACAATCTTCAGTCCTGTAAACATGCCACAGGGATGACAGGCAGTCCCTGATGAAAACGGGGCCTTCGCCAAAATGGCGTCTTTCGGGGGAGCGCTTCTTGCAGTGGCAAGGGAAGCCTGGAATTAGGGACTTATGAAGAGACTTAGAACGGGAGGGCGTATTGCATAGCTGCTGCATCTTGAGTCTACTCTGGTCTAGCCTCCGTCCCCGCGCCCTCCTCTTACAACTCTTCCTCTTCCTGCTCCTCCTCCTCCTCCTCCTCCTCCTCCTCCTCCTCCTCCTCCGACGACGACGACGACGACGACGACGACGACGACGACTCTGCCGGCGCGACGCCGAGGCCGACTACGGTAACGCCGCAGCCACAGACGACGACGGCGGCGAACGGCGACGGCGACGACCGACGGCGACGTCGGCGACGGCGAAAGCGACGGCGACGACGACGCACGACGCACGACGCACGGCGCACGACGCACGACGCACGGCGCACGACGCACGACGACGCACGACGCCGACGACGACGACGACGCACGACGACGACGACGACGACGACGACGACGACGAGGACGACGACGACCACGACCACGACGACGACGACGACGACGACGACGCACGACGACGACGACGACGCACGACGACGACGACGACGACGACGACGACGACGACGACGACGACGACGACGACGGCGGACGACGGCGCACGACGGCGGACGACCGTTCTCAGCACGGCCGGCGCGCCGCCGACGGCCTCTCGGACGCCCCACCCCCACTCCCCCAGCGCGGCGGCGGGCGGGCGCCGCGGGGGGGGCGGGCGCCTCGATGCCGATGTCCTGGCCAGAGGTGGAGGAGCCGCAGGAGGAGCGCGGCTTTGGGACTCTCTGCAAAGGGCCACGTGCGCGGAAGCAGGGAAAGCGACTACCTGCCAGACCGCCCCAAGCTCACCCGAAGACCCAAACTTCGGGCTGGGGGGGGGTACGGGTTCCACACGTGTTTTTTCAGTGTTCCCCGACCCCCCCCCCACTGGAAATCGAGGGGAAATTGGGGCCTTCGGGTTTGGTTGGGGTGGTTGGGTGGGTGGTGCGAGAAAGGGCGGAGAGGAGAGAAAGACCCACCGTGCCGAGGTTCCCGCTCGGGACCCCTCCCCCAGACACCTCGGCCCTCGAGGGAGCGGCGAGGGGCGCGGGGGCGCCTCCCACGGCGGGGAGGGCGGCGGGCTTCGCGCGGCAGCCTCGGCTGCTGCCCGTCGCACCAGGAGCGGGAGGAGGTCACCCCTGAGATCCTGGCGGCTCCCACTTTTTCGAGCCGGGCGTTCTCGCCCGATGCCGGGCCCCGGGACCCTCACAAATCGATCCGGTTCGAAAAATGACGCAGGAAGCTTGGGTCCAGGGCTCCGGTCGTGATGGGTGGCGATGTTTCAGTTTTTTCGACTTGTCGGATCTCAGAGACAGGGGGGGGTTCAAGATTTCCGCCATCCCAGAAGGATAAAGAGGCTGAGCTCAGGCGCCGGCTTTTGGGAGCAAATCCCGAGCGGTCCAGTCAAGATATGCCCGTCGGGCCCTGGAGATTGGCAGTGTGCACGACTTGCCTGGGCTCCTGAGCTGGGCACGCGAGTGAAGACGATGCTTGCGCAGGCAAGCTACGGCGAGCCATTTCGTGTGCGGCGTGGTCGAGATGAGCCAGGAGGAGCAGGAGGAGCAGCAGGATCAGGCGAAGAGGAAGAGTGGATGAGGGGGGGCGACAACGACGACGACGCCGACGACGACACGTCCAGAAATCACCCGAACGCGTCCAGCAGCATCAACCCTCGGTCCTCGAGAAAGCGCAGCATGAGGAGGAGGAGGAGGCGGAGGAGGAGGAGGAGGAGGAGGAGGAGGAGGAGTAGGCGAGCAGAGCAGATCCGAATGGAGTCCCTGGAAGGGCCGATCTTCTTACGGGAACCCGGCATATTCCTGAGAGGGTTACTACGAAACCAGGCTACGTACCAAGGCAGGACATTCGAGAGTGCCCTCCCCCATGATGCGCAATCACATCCAACTAAGCACGAAGAACATTGAGGTACCCTCCCCAACCGACCTCGATCTTAAACCTCGGTCCGACTGTACTCCGACCCCTCCTGGGAGGCCGAAAGAAAATCAAGGGGGGGCGCGGGGGAGCAGGAGGGGGGAGGAGAGGGGGGGTGAGGCAAGCTAGGTGCGCTCGCGTCATATCTGACATCCTACCCCTCCCTCCCATCCCTTACCATGGCGCAGATCCCCTCTCTACTCGCACAGTCGGATGTCGAGCAGGGCAATGACCCCGAAAGAGTACGCGATGCATTGTAGAGCACGGCATGGCATGGCGTAGAAGAGCACCGCAAAGCGTAGCATCAACCTAGCATTGCATTGCACGCCGTGGCATGGCACGGGAAATGACGCCAGCGCTGCAGCGGGAGCACGAGTCGAAACGAGCGGAAGCGCGGAAATGAGGCCAGCGCTGCAGCGGGAGCACGATGCGGAACGAGCGGAAGCACGGAAATGAGGCCAGCGCTGCAGCGGGAGCACGATTCGGAACGAGCGGGGCCCGAAAATGAGGCTGGCGCCTCAGCGAGAGCAGCATATTGAAAAAAAATGCAGGCGAACACCCAACTCCGGGGAAACCTGCGTGTAAAAAACAATACGCGGGGGGGGGTCGGACACTTCCAAACCGTCATCAGGGGAAGAGGGAGAGTAGTATTCATATTGAGTAACTGTGGAGCACGAGGGGGGGAGGAGGACAGGAGGGGCGCAGTAGGAGGGGAGAGGAGGGGGGGGGGATGGGAAGCAGGAGGAGGGGGCAAGAGGAGGGGGAGGAGAGAGGAGGGGGGAGGGGCGGAGCGGGGGGGGAGCGGGGCAGGAGCAGCAGCGAACCGAGGAAGGGAGAGCGGGGCAGGAGGGGGCGCAGGAGGAGGGGAGAGGGGGGGGGCAGGAGGACAGGGGGAGCAGGAGGACAGGGGGAGGAGAGAGGAGGGGGGGGAGGGGAGCAGGAGGAGGGGGGAGGGGGACAGCAGGGGCGCAGGAGGAGGGGAGAGGGGGGGGGGGGGCAGGAGGAGGGGAGCAGGAGGAGGGGGGAGGAGAGAGGGGCGGGAGGGGAAGGGGGCAGGAGGGGCCGGGCCGAGGCCCCCACCCTCGGCCGGCACCCAGAGCGGGAGCGGCAAGGGACCCAGAGCCTGCGCAGCTCAGAACAAGAATAAAGGGGCCCCAGGACACACAAACAAATACACACAAACAAAAAGATTCCCCACATGTTTCCATATTTTGGGGGTTTCTGTCTTTCCCCCCCACTTCCCATATTTTCCCATATTCTCTGGGGGTCGGCGATGAATTGTGTCTGTGTGTTTTTTCCTCCTGAAAGAAAGATATAGAGCGCATGCAGTCTTGACATGAACCAGATCCGGTCATGGTAAAAAAAAAACGGCATCCAAAATCCATGAGGAGCCCCTGGCTCCCAGACCCCCCTGGCCCCTTGCGGCCTCTGAAAGGGGCCCTCGCCGCCAGGCCTCGGGGCCGTCAAACGACGACTCGGGGTGAGACACCGGTCCTGGCGAATGGTCCAGACCGCTGGGGACCCGCGTCGTGAAAAAATCATCACGACGGGGGTCTGGGGGCCCAGAGCCCTTGGATTCCAGGCCCGGAGCGAGCATCGGATCGCCGCGCCCGGCTTCGATGCCGGTGAACCGAGCCGAATCGACTCGAATCGGAATCGCAGCCCCAGCTGGCGAATCGAATTGCATCCCGTCGGATCGTAGGCGGCCCTGCCAGGCAGCCTTCTCTGAGATCCACTGTCGCGGAGCAAATATTGCAGCATCGCGAAAAATCGCGACTGGAGCCCTGGGCCCCATCTTCCCGCGTCATGTTTCAAGCCGGATCTGCCTGTGATGGCCCCGGGGCCCGAAAGCTGGCGACAACGCCGGCGGCGGGAGGGTTTCCGCCGTCCCCCAGGGCGCCTGGGTCAGGGGCAATCGCCCGCAGGCGGGCCTGGGTTTCAAGCTTGTTCTGACTTGCCTCAATCTCAACCCCTGGGCACTTTTTGCGAAAGCTGGGCGCTTGCGCGCTGTGAGTCAACGCCGGGCTAGAAAAATTGGAGACGCCAGGAACTCAAGGTTTTCACCGTCCTGGGGTCTGAGAGTGGCCTCCGGTGGCCGAAAGCGGCGAAGGAGCCCCCATGCGATTGGAGGGGAAGGAGGCGGAGGACGGAGGAGGAGGAGGAGGCGGAGGAGGAGGAGGGAATGAGGCAGAGGAAGGAGGAGGAGACGGAGGAGAAAGGAGGAGGACGAAGGAGGAGAAAGGAGGACGCAGGAGGAAGGAGTGCCAAGCGGGCCGCCAGAAGGCTGGCGTTTTGGGTGCGACCGTCGCGAGCGGCGGAGGCATCCGCAACCGCGCCCTCGCGGTCTGGATTCCGGGGCCGCGATCCCGCGGCTGCGCGGTCGCACAGCTACGTTCCGCGCGGGCGGCGTCCGCGGAAAGACGTCCCATCTCCGCGAGGTCGCGGCCCGATGGAGCCCGACCCGCGTGACCGCCGCTACGGATACGTGTTCGCCCACGAGCCAAGGCGGCCAGGGCCAAAAGGCATCTCTCTACGCCAAGGAAAAGATGTACACAGGCACCACCCTCCGACGAACTTCGCATGTACCATCAGGGAGGGGACGGCATAAAGCCGCTGGCTCTCACTTGTGATTTATACACCGCCAGCCCCCTGAGGTTAGGTCGGGCATGTCCCCCCACAGGCGGATTTTGGACGAAAATAAAAAATAGTCAAAAAATACCCCCACATGGTCAAACATAGTCACAGAACCCTCCCCAGACTATGTTTTGACTATTTTCGAATGTTCCTCCTGTAGAGGGACGTGCCCGACTTAAGCCTGAGGCCCAGGAACAATCCAGTGGAGGGTGTCTGTGCATATTTATTTGCGGCGGACTCTCCCCCCAGGCAGCGGCCGCAGAGATCCCGGCCCCTTCCCGGGGCCAGTCTTCCGTCCCAGATCGCTGGTTGTTTTCTTTCAGTGCGCAAGCACGGGCCCAGAGGCCGAAATCGAGAAAGAGCGTCCAGATGACAAAAAGCATGACACACGTATACAGTAGCTCTATAGATCTCTCTCATTCGTTGTTGGTGTTTTCTCTCTCTCTCTCTCTCTGTCTCTCTCTCTCTCTCTCTCTCTTTGTATGTTGTTGTTCTCTCTCTCTCTCGTTCTCTCTCTCTCTCTATCTCTCCCTCTCTCTATCTCTATGTATGTATATGTAGCTATATGTGTGTATATATTCCTATTGTTATATGTTTATTACCCGGACCCCCCCACACCCACCCCATAAACCGGGCCCCTCCCCCAGGGACGCCTTGGACGCCCATTCGGACGTCTCAGCGGCCCCCTGGAGGCCCTTGGAAAAGGTCCGCTGGCCCTTCCGGGCCTCCCAGGGCGCCTTGCCGTACCTCGCGAGCATACTCAGGGCGACCAGAGGAGTCATCGGAGAGGCGCAAGAGAGACCCAAGACAACACAAGAGCGTTCCAAGATGAACCTCGATGGTCTGAAGACGGCCCAAGGGGCCCCCAAGACGCCCCAAGAGGCTGTTAGGAGAGCCCCGAAGAAGCAAACATCGTCCCATTCCCTCCGGAAAATGTATAAGATTAACATATCCGCCGTTTGGGACTTCGCAGCGTCCAAGACGGCCCGGATGGGCCCCCGATATCGCCCCAAGACGGCCCAAGCGGAAACACAAAAACCCTACAAAGACCAAAGTCACATGAACGATTCTGCCCTTTTCTTGCGTGTTGTGGCCGCTTCTGGGAGCTCTCCTGTGACTTCAAATGGAATTCTGTGAACTTCCTTTTGTGTCAAAGCAACTATCACAGGAACTGCGGAAATTTCCGAAGACCTTCCGAAGTGGTGGTGAAAAGGGCGGGCGTTCGGGATCCTCTTCCAAACCTCTCGGAGCTTCGTTGAGGTGTACGGGTGAATTTCGGAAACCTCGCAGCCTGTCTTTTTATGTCCTGGCAGCTGGTTGAGGGCGCCTTCGATGCTTCTGAGGCAGATTAGAACGACTTTGGAAAAAGGGAAGTTTAGGAATCCCCTTTTCTTTCAAAGGAGTCTGCAGAGAGGGAGGCTTGTGGAAACTTTCCTTGGGGGGCCTTCAAGCAATATTGTGGTAAAACTGAGCCGTCCTGGAGGCCTCTTCGGGACATGTTTCGGTAACCCTGAGAGCCTGGAAAGCCGTCGGGAGTCTGTCTAGGGCGTCTTAGGCCGTCGTAGGACGTTTCCGAGCCTGCCTGGGAAGCCCAGGGGCGGCCATCTTGGGCCATCTCGGGGCGGTCTTGGGAGCTTCACAGACTGTCTTGGACCGCTGTAAGCTCGAAAACGCGGAAACACGAAAAACCTGCACAAACCAAGATCAAATCAACGATTCTGGCCTTTCCGTGCGTGTTATGCCCTCTCTGGGAGCTCTCCTGGGACTTCTTGGAGGCGTACTCGTGTAAGTTCTCCGGCGAGCCTGGGAACCTGGAGAGGCGCCAGAAGGCTGTCTTGGGCGTCTGGGCTCATGCTGAGGCCTCTTGGAGCCTGCCTGGGAGGCCCGGGAGGGCATCTCTTCGGCGGTCCCCAAGAGGTCTCGGAGGCTCCTTCGACGTCTTCGAGCGTCGGAATCTTCAAAACGCGAGGAAGCGGAAAACATGGAACAACCAAAGGAAAATCCATGATTTTGAACCCAAGCGCCTTTCGGACGCCTGTTGGAAGCTTCTTCGAGCGTGGTGGAGGCCTTTTTTGAGCGTGGTTTCACAACCTGACGGCTGCTCGTGGGCATCTGCGGCTCTTCTGAGGCGATTCTAAGCCCATGTGGGAGGCCGGGGGCGCGGCACCAGGAGCGTAAAGAAAATGTCATCGAGGTGGAGGACGCCCCGGGAGGGGGCCCGGGGTATTTTGTTATATAATAACTATGTACACTTGGTCCTTGATCCTTGGTCCTTGACGTTTGGCGTGCAGGTGGAATGGCAGGAAAATCAAACTCACAACTTCGGGATAACTCCTTGTTAAAATTGCTGGCATCGTCGATCGGATGGTGTTATCCATTATCCGTCCCTCCGATTGCCTCAGACACTTCCTCATTCTCGCCCTACCCTGCGAATTCTTTTTCATCATCCTCAGCTTTTGTCGCGGAGGCTCCTCCATGGAGAGCCTCTTGGGGGCCTCGCGAAAATCTTGCATGGGCTTCTTGGGGACTTCCGGAGGTCTCCTGGGCGCCTTCTGGGGGCCTCCTGGGAGCTTCCTCGGGCCACCCTGCTTCCAACTGCGGTCTCCTTGAACGACCAGGCCACGATTTGGAATGCGGGGGCATCTTGGGGCCATCTTGGGCCGTCATGGGACTCTATCCAAGGCATCTTGGGACCGTCATGGGGCTCTCCAGGCCATCTTGTGGCCGTCTTGGGGCTCTCTTGGACTGCCTGGAAACCCTTTCGGGTAATCTTGGGACGAGGTTCGGACCTCCTGGGCCCTCTCGGACGCCCGGAAGACCGAAGCACAGAGCATCTCCCAAATCACACGAAAACCATGAGAAATCAATCTTCCCCTCCATTTCGAAAACCTCTTGGGGGTCTTGTTTGGGTCGTCTTCGGGCGTCTGGTGGGTGTCTGGGGCCTCTCGGGGCCCTCGGGGCGCAGTTCGGCCGCCCTCGTGATCGATCTGGGCCCGTTGCCTAGGCACAGCAGGGGCTTCCAAGAGCACCGGTCCGCAAGGGCGCCCAGGGGGCCCCTGGGGCCACGGATCCAGGAGTCCCGGGTTCGGGGGATTTTCCCACCCCCCTGGACTGTAAGAACTCAGGACAGGGAGTGTAAACGAACTTGTGCGTCGAGGCCGAATCGATACAAAAACCGAAAAACCAAGTCGTCGGAGATCTGGTCCTAAGTCCCTCCCTCCCCCATCCCCCCTCCCTGGTCCGAGGAGAAGGACAACGGAACTCCGTCACGCCGCCACGACACGGCGGTGCCGTCCCGTCACGCCGCGCCGTCACTCCACGCCGCCACGCCGTCGCGTCTCGGCGAGGCCGTCATGGGACGCATCAAGACATACTAGTACTATATGATCTCCTTGGAGGCGCGCGTCCGACTCAAACGTATAGTATACCCATCTTGTAATGTATCGTTTCCCGAGCGGTGTGGCCAGAAAGCGCCCGCCACGACGCATATACTATAAGATTTCTCAGTGCGCGCATCGCCCCCAGGGGGCGACGCACATATAATATAAGAATGTTGGGGTGACGCCGACGTCACACCGTCGCGCCTCGCCGTCGCTCAAGTGCCGTCACGACCCGGTCCTCGCTGCTCGGCCTCGCGAAGGCACCGTGCGGCGAGCGCGGGCGGGCGGGCGAAGGAGTCGACTGCACGCAGAAGTGGCCCTGGGCATGGGTGGCCTTTGGTGCGCGGGTTCAGAGAGCCGCGGGGGAGGCCCAAACCACGTCATCCAAGCGCACCAGCCAGCGCTGGCTGGACCCCTGTGGGCCCCCGCACCACAGGTCACTCTGGCGAAGGTTCACTCTTACGCGTCGGCGAGGCTGGTGCCGTCCGTTGTCACTGGGGGACCAGGGGGCACCGATGCCGCTACTCCCTGGACCTCTCCCGAGGCGAGGCGAATCCAGCGGTGGCGAAGAGGGCCTCCCAGGAGGCCCAGAACGGCCAAAGTGATGCAGGGGTAGCGATATCGATACCTCGTCCTCCTCTGAATCACGACCCTGCCCTCGCTGCTCGACCTCGCCACGGCACCGCGTGGCGAGCGCGGGCGCGTAGCCGAAGGAAGGGCCCCCAGGAGCGGCGGGCCACCCGCCCGTCGGACGCACGCGACCGCGCGCGGGGGGGCCCAAGCGAGGCGCGCGCGCGCGCCCGGGCATCAGGGCAGCCGTTGCAGGCGCACCACGTGGGTGTTCGGCGATTCGAAGGTGGGGGCGTGAGGTGTAGTTTTTTGGACGTTTTGCGAAGCACCGCGTGCCACAGAAAGGGGAAGGGCAAAGAGGAGACAAAAGGCCCGCCACCCCGAGTTTCCCGTTAGGGACCCCCCCAGCCGCCTCAGCCCTCAAAAGGGCAGGAAGGGGCGCCTCCAAAGGTGGGGAGGGTGGCGGGCTTCGCTCCCTGAGGGCAGCAAAAGCCTCGGACGTGGCGGCATGGGTCTTGATGGGGTCGGGCGCCACTGTTTGCGGAGCCAGCGGGCGCAAGCGAGTCGAGGCTGGTGCAGGTAAAGGTCGGGCTGCAGGCGGGGCGCGCAGGGAACTCATGGGGGCACAGCGGAGGAAGGCGGGGACAAGGCGAAGAGCCGGGAGCCGCTCGGAGCGTGCAGTCCGTCGCGGGCGTGCTGGGGAATGCAGGGCGCTACGGTGGAGGGCGGGGCGCTACAGCCAACGTCTGTGACGAAGGCGGGCGGTGAGGACGCCAGGGGCCTTGGCCGCCCACGTTGGCATGCTGCAGGCGGCAGGTAGGCTGCCAACACCCCGGGGACGCTAGGGCACCCTCACCCACACCCGTCCTTGCCGAATGGGCGTTGCGCCGCGCCCCCCGAAGGAAAGCCGTGAGTCCTTATCATCGACTTTCACTGCTAGAACAAGTGGCCTCAGAGAGT
Source organism: Prorocentrum cordatum (assembly GCA_963575745.1). Lineage (NCBI taxonomy): Eukaryota > Dinophyceae > Prorocentrales > Prorocentraceae > Prorocentrum > Prorocentrum cordatum. The sequence continues at coordinate 447,210 of CAUYUJ010010424.1, read as the reverse complement.
GAACCCTGAGATCCGACGTAGCGGCTACGTAGCGACACAACTGCAACACTGTGCAGCGTCACAGCCAAGGGGCCCGACCCCATCTTCCTGCGCCACCTGTTGAGCTAGGCGACCGATCTGCGATGGCCCTGGGGCCCGAAGCTGGGCGAGAACGACTGGCTCGGGAGAAAATTGAAACAGCAGGATCTCAGGCAAAGCTCAGCTCGTGCTTCTCCTCCTCCTCCTCCTCCTCCTCCTCCTCCTCCTCCTCCTTCCCCTGGGCGCGCGCCGCCGATCCGTGCAGTGGGCTAACCTCACGACTTCCCTGGGCGGGATGCGCGTCTCGTGCTACAGCTTGCGACCACCCTACCCCTCTCGAGGATCCTCAGAGCGCGTGCTAGAGCCAACGTGTGGTCATCAGCCGAGGCCCTCCAGTACGACGCAGGCGGTGTAATGAGGGCCGGCGCAGGCTTCGGCCTCTCGGCGGCGCTGAGCGAGGGAAACACCACGGGTGGGCGAACACACGTCCAGAGGATCGTTGACCTTCCCATCCTCTCGCCATCGCTCGGACGTCCATTATTCCCTGTGTTTTTGTTCGGTTTCGTGCGTGGTTTTTTTCGCCAAATGGTCGAGGATGCTCCTCGATGGTCCTCGCCGAGGACAAAACGCACACGTCCGAGCGATGCCAGGTCCTTAGGACCCCATCCCATCAGGGCCCCACCTTCGAACCGCCGAGGTGTGCAGCGTGGGCAGCACGCGGTACCGGCCGCTGGCGGCGACGCTCGGCGGCGCACACCCGGGGGGGGCAGAGGGGCCCCCGGGGAAGCCCGGCCTCTGCCGCTGTCTTGCCACGCCTCTGAGATCCGACGTCGCGAACAAAAACTGCAACATCGCAAACACTAACGACCAGAGCCCTATGACCCATCACCCTACACCATTCTTCGAGCCCGATCGATCCGTGCGGATCCTGGGGCCCGAAAGTGAGCGAACACATCCCGTCGTTAAAAAAGAATTGCGACGCCCCGATCCTAGGGTCCTCCTTCTCCTCTGGGTTCCTTCGATTGCAAAAGCAAAAACCACATAAACATAAACTTGTGGCGCTCCGCGCAGATTTCTTGGATTCGCGCTGGACCCCCCTCCCTGGCGCGCGGAGCGCGCCAGGGGCGGCGCTGGAGGCGCCGCCGAGGGGCCCAGGCGCGGATCCACGAAATCAGCGCGGAGCGCCAAAAGTTTCTGTTTATGTAATTTCTTCTTCTTCGCTCGGTAGCTGTTTGGCATCGGGAGGCTAGATCACACGCAGAGTGATAGCCAGCCGGCCAGCCTCCCCCCCGGGATGGGGGGGGGGCCTGCGAAGCATGGGAAACCCACAGATCGCCAGAAACCCCTTAGGGAGTCTGGCGACCTGTGGGTTCCCATGACTCGGAGGTATGGGAAACCCGTAGATGGACGACTGTCTGTTTTTCTGCCCCTCCTCCTCCTCATTCTCCTCCTCCTTCTCCTCCTGGGCCCCTGGGGAGGGGAAGGGGAACTGGCCGAGAGGGGCCAGGGGCCCGCGAGCTCTCAGCACGGGGCCGGTGCGTGGGAGGGCGCCTGCCGAGAGGGCAAGGGGGGCGGCCTCCCGTGGAGGGGCCGGGCCCCCGTCTCTCCTGGGAGGGCTGCCTGCAGAAGAAGGCACCCCGAGATCTCGGCGCAGAACGGGCGCCGTCGCCAGGCTGCGGGCCCCGGGACCCTCACGGACCGATCGGGCTCGGAAAGGAGGCAGAACGAGGGGGTGTGGGGCCCCCGTGGCGATTCAAGAAGGTGCTGCATGTTTTCTTGCTGCGTCGGACCTCGGGGAAGGATCGAGAACCGGGGGGACCCAGCGCCGATCCAAGAAATCCGCGTGGACCTACGAGTTGTTATGTTTATCATGCCATCGCTTGTTCCCCGAAAGAATCGATGATCCTCAGAACGTGTGTTTGCGCCGCCTGGGGCGCCAAAGCGGCCTGCTGGGTGGAGGGCCCCTGCGCCTCGGCCCGCGCCCTTCCTTCGGGAGCCCACAGAGGACGTACGCGCCCAAGCACGTACACCCCTGCTTAGAGTTAAGAACATGTTACGCTGATAAAATGGACTTCCCTCCAAGCGTATTCTTAAACAGTAGCTCAGGTCCAGATCTACGCAAGTTCTACGACAAAAAGGCGGCTCCTAGAGAACACCCAAGGTCCAGTCCAGATTACTAATCCTCTTACGCGACATGTGGAGTCAATGAACGCTGGCGTCTTTTTCATGCTGTCTGACGGGTGTACATGAACACGGCCCCCCAGTCCGCGAGACCAGCCGCGTGACACGAACGTTCGCGCAATGCGTGTTCTCGAAACAAACGGTAGATTCGTGTACACGTGCGTCCTTGCTTTGGGAGCCCACGAAAGACGTACGCGCCCACCCACGTACATGAACCCGGTCCCCCAATCCGCACGAACGTTCGCGCAAGGCGTACTCTTCGAATAGGGAATCGACCACAGAATTGATTTACCCCGTAATTGATTTCCTCCTCGACTTCACCAAACATACGCAGACGGTTCCGAGATCTACGGAACGTTCTACGACTTCTTGGTAGATTCGACGAACAATTCGTTCTTAGGTAAAGCAATTCTGTAGTCGATCCCCCATTCGAAGTCTCGAAATCAGCGCGGCTTCGTGTACAGTGGGAGCTCGGCCACAAGGAACCTTCCACAAGAAACCCGACCCTGAGACCCCAGGGCCCCCTTTGCTTCTCGGTGTGGGCATGCAACGCCTTCCATCGCAAATCCATCGAAACCCACGAAACCCTGTAGGCAAGCAGGGTGTTCCTTTGCATGGGTTTCCACTGTAACCTGCATTCACTGCCGACGTGTTGTGCCAAGCCCTGTGTTGCTTGTCACCCGCGACCGCCCAAGTCAACTGCAAGCCGATGACTGCTACGCCGTGGAGCAGCCCATCAAGAGGCCCACCCCAAGGGGAGGAGGCGGAGGAGGAGGAGGAGGTGGAGGCGGAGGAGGAGGAGGAGGAGGAGGCGGAGGAGGAGGCGGAGGCGGAGGCGGAGGAGGAGGCGGAGGAGGAGGGCACCCTGGAGGCACGCAGGGTGCCTCCTGGCATGGGTGCCCGCTGCACGCGTGCCTCCCTCCGCCCCCCCGAGGACCGCCGTCCCCCTCGGCCCGCGCCGCCCTCCGCCCCCCCCCCCGAATGCGCGCCGCCGAGGGGCTGCCCGGGAGGAAGTGCCGCATCCAGCTCTGGCACGGCCGGCGCACGACGCGCCCGCCCCGCGACACCTCGGGCGGCTTCGGGGCACACGACTCTCGGGAGGGGGCGCAGGGGCACGCCCCAGTGTGTGTTTGGACTCTCGCCTCCCCCGCCCCCCACGTCCCGTAGTCTCCTGTTTTTGTTGTCCCTCGGGGATGGAGGATTGCTTGTGTCTGTGCTTGTTTGTTGTTCCCTCCTCTGAGACTCTTGCGCGCCACCGGAGACGAAGCCAGGACAAGGATGAATTCGGGTGAGGATAAATCGAAAATCTCTGAGACTCGGCGGCTCTGGAAGCTGTCTCGAATGCTGTGGCCTTCTGAGCGTTCCGGGACGCTCGGAGAGCGTTCTGGAAAGCTCTGGATTCCAGATCGTGGATAACTCCGCTCCAGGAACGGATTTATCCTCGTCGTAGCCCCGTCTGACCACCCCCACAAACAAGCTGGTCCGGCACAAGACCGTGGAGAAGGGGTTGCGCGCAAAATCGGCATCCTCTGGGGACGCGATTCATTAACACCACCCCGACGGACAAGCTGATCCGGGACAAGGTACGCGCGCGGGGGCAGGGGCCACAAATCTTCCCCTGGAACGCTGGATGAGCGTGCATCGGGGATCTCATCTGGCAGCCCCTGAGACCTGGGCCGCAGAGGTTGTTTCACGACGGGCGTTTCCGCCCAGTCTCGGGCCCAGGACCACTACAGATCGATCCCGCTTGGAAAACGCAACCAAAACATTTCAGAAAAAGGGCCATTACAGATCGATCCGGCTCGAAACACCCAGCAAAAGGATTGGGAAAGGGGCTCCGGTCGCGATTTTGCGCGCTGCTGTGAATCTTGCGCGACGTTGGATCTCAGGGGCCCGGGGATCTCTGAGAGCTGGCGGGGCTGGAGGACGCATCCTGCGCCGCGGCTGCTCCAGAAAGCGCTCCGAGGATGCGCGGTAAGGATGCAAGGGCCGTGGAAGGCCATGTCGACACTTTGCGAGCGCGGCGCGGCCAGACGAAGCGGTCAAGAATGGACCGAGGAGGCAAGGATGCAAGAGTACCCTGGGGAAGGATGCCCATCCTTTCTGTGCGGGTTGACTGTAGGCCTCCCTGAGAGGGGTCAGCATCGAATCGATAAAGCTCGGACCGGCACGGAACAGGCACCGAATCGGGCCAAACTGGCACGGAGCCGGGATCGGACCGGATCGGCCACACAAGCATCGGCCGCCCCGGATCGCCGTATATATATATATATATATACACACACACATATATATATATATATATATATATAGGTTAACTGCTACCTTCGGTGGGAAACGTTTTTGCTACCACATGCCACTCGTCTTGGCGAAGCTGAGACGCAACTGACAGCCTGCCGTCAGAGCAGAGAGGAAGACAAGGGGGGGCGGGAACCGAAGAAAGGCTATGGAGTCCAGGGGTCCCCCATTTAGATTGGTTCGTTTCTGACCTGTCTCATCAAGTCATTTCGCTCACAACCTTCCCGTGCACGCACTGACAGGTTAACTGCTACATTCGGTGGGGAACGTTTTTGCTACCACATGCCACTCGTCTTGGCGAAGCTGAGACGCAACTGACAGCCCAAAATCCCAAAGGGTTCTCTGGGAGGGCGAGGCGGGTTAAAGGAAGGATGCCGCCTCTTGATCCCTCTGGCGGCACAGTAAACAGTTCACAATGCAGTCAGCCAGCTTCGGAGGATACGAAGCTGCCAGAGATGTCCACGTGGCCCCCGAAGGGGCCTTGCCTCCAGGATAACGTGGGGCTTCCCTGAAGCCGAGCAAACACCGCCAAAACTGTGGCACCGCCTTTGGACTTTCAAAGTGTCCTGGAGGTCCACTCCGAAAAACAAAAATCGTGCACGCTTCCTCCAGCGGACCCCAAACTGACACTGATCACACACGAGACTTCAGTTCAGGCGTGTGCCAGGTTCTACTGCATATCGGATGCTCAAAAACAAAGGGCACCTGCGAGCGGGCAAGCGCCTTCATTAATTTCAACGCGGCTCGAAAGGTGGCGTTTCCCTGTGAGATTCTTCTAGTCGTGTACTCGGAGGCGTCGGGGAGGCCCCAAGGAAAATCCTCCGAGCGACCCAGCTGACGACCCCGATCAGCCGCAGTTCCCCAAGACGCACAAGGAGGCCCAAGAGACGCGGCTATCACCTCATGCCTAGATATAGCGGCCCTAACACGCGCAAGCACGACTGGTCTAGTAAGGTCCTCATTGGGCCCATTGAGACTGTCAAAACCATGGTAGTTAAAACCTCGCTTCAAGGCAGCCTTACCTATCGAGTTCGAACCCGAGAACAGATCAAGAATGTACTTACGCTGGCGGCCGTGCCGCCTCACAGGGTAACTGTCTCTGCACCTTTTCCGAGCAGTATGTCTTCTAGATGTAGCTCGCACTGTGTCAAAGTACCTTGCAGCTGGGACGGCAGGAGAAACCAGCTTTGACCCAACCTCGCCGCCTTCTCGTAACGTTGCGTTGACTTGGCGTGCTTCCACTGGCCTCTTTTCTGTATCTCCTCGATCGTTCTGTATCGTCGAGCGTTGTCTATACTGGGCCCTGAGTGTCTGGCTTGATACGGGGCAATGTGCTCTCGAATCTGTAAGTCGCTCAACGCTTTCTTGAACACTGCCAGAAACTGTGGGTAACTGAACGCCCACATCTTTTCTTCGGGATCCCCTCGGGCGAGCTCTCGGAAGATGGGCATGGCACACTGAAACCACCCGCTGTCCAACATCACCCCGACGTCCGACAGTCCTGTCTTGCTGCTCTGGGGCTTGTCGTCTGGAAACAGCAGCAGCGACCACCAACGGCGCACTCCCATCGCAGGCGCGATGATGTTGCCTCTCGTCAGCGTCAGCAGATGACTGGGCCTGAAGTAGCCGGAGACCATCGTGAGCAGGAACACCGCCATCTGCAGCGCGCCTCGCACCACCATGCGCCAGGCGAGCCCGCGCCAGAGGGCCAAAGGCCATGCGCGGCGGCTCCGCCCGGGCGCCAGCTTGCGCCATCCTCGGAAGCACCTCCAGGCCCGAGGTGTCTTGGCCTCGCCCTGCTTCGAGAACTCCGGGAACCTGTACATGAGACCTGCCATCACCTGATCGCCCTTGGCGCTCTCGTGGCCTTCGAAGAACAGATGGTTCATGTAGTCGACCATCGCCTCGTCCACTTCTGAGGCCGTGGTCAAGGCCCGCGGCGGGCCCTGATCGCAATAATCCAGGATGGCCTCCAGCTCCTGAGTGTAGCGGTTCCTCGCAGGTCCGAACACCGACCGCCTCTCCAGGAACGTCTGGCCCTCCACCGCCGTGCTGTCCTGTGACGCCTCCGCGCCGTACGCGCGTCGCCTCCGAGCTGCCTTTCTCAGCAGCTCCCTCTCGCGCCTCTCGCCGGCTGGCACAACCTGCTGATCGTCGGAGGCGCTGCTGCCGTCGTCGCTGCCGGCCACGATCGGGCGCGACCAGTCCTGGGGGAGGGCTTGGAGGTCGCGCTCGTGCTCGGGCAGTTTGGGCGCTGGCGGCAGCTCGGCCGAGCTCAACCTGGCCTGCCAGTCCTGCGCTCTCTGGGCCGCGGTGAGCCCCGGCAGGCGCTGCGGCCCTCGGGGGGTCCTGCTGCCCGACGCTCGCGCCACCAGCTGTCGGGAGGTCGGCGCTGCAGGCTCGGCCGACGCGGCCCTCTCCAGCAGACGCGGTCGCCGCGCTGGAGCCCCGGGCGGAGGCGGCGGGGCCTCCCGCCGCAGTCCTCGGCGCAGCATGCGAAGACGAAGGCCCGTCGAAGGAGTGGGCCTGCAAACAGTTTTGAGCCGAAACGGGATACGAAGACGTCAGACCGCACCTCGAATACACAGGCCCAGAGCAAACATGGGCACCAAGAGACCAGTCGGACTTCTCGGGCAACTCGGGCAGAACAAACTGAGCTCTCTGAGGGTCACACTGCAACGGGCGCTGCACAGAATTCTCAGGCGGGTAAAAATGGAAGGGAGCGCGAACCTCGGGGGGACCTTCGAACCTGGACTCCTCTGAAAAAAGCGTATCGGGAAGAAGTGCACCAAGAGACTCCTTAGCCCCTTCCTTATCAAAAACACGAGACCCATAATCGGCGGGATTCAACTCAGACGGAACCCGCCTCACAGACACCTTCAGATTCCTTGCGAGACAGTAGGCCTGAAACCTGCGGACCTGGACGAGGAGAGCAAACTCTTTCGCACGACTCCTGTTAAAAGATAGTACAACTGACATGTTATCCGACAAAATCAGCTGACGGCAGGCGGCACCGAACGCAGACTGGGCGATGCGACGGACGCCCATCACCAGCGCTTGGGCCTCCTTATTAAGGATGCCCTCCTCGAATCGCCAGCGCTGCACCTGCTTGGTGCGCCAGCGGCTACTCGCCAAGCCCGCGGCGGGCACCTCGGGGAAGGGCGGGTCTGCCCCCCACGCAGCGGCCTGCTCGTCGTCGTCGATCGCGCCCTCGGCCAGCCGCCACTCGCCATCGGCGTCGCGCCAGAAGCCAGCCGCCTCCAGCGCCGCCTCTCGCGCGCCGCGGCGGGCAGCAGGAGCGCCCCCGGCAGCGCCGTCGGTCTTGACCGTCGCGGGCCCCCGGAAGCGGGCGCGCTCCTGCGCGCGACCCACCTCGGCCACCAGCGATCGGGGCCAACGGGTGGTCGAGACAGCTCCTGCCTCCAGGCTGCTGTCGATCGCCACCACCAGATCGTTCCACTGCAGCGCCCAGTCACTCTCTAAGAAGATGAGGAGGCCTCGGAACGCCTCGAGCTCCTGGCGGGCTTCGAGCCACAGCATCCTAGGTTCGGCATAAGACTTCCGCATGAAAGCATAGACTGTATGGAATACGCTCAACGTACCTCTGCTCAGCAGCCCCGCAAACGCGCAGTGGCCCACCAGGACCTCAACCGCCCAGCCCGCGAGGCGGCGGCGTCGCAGGAGGCCGCTCAGGGCCTGTCGAATGAGCCAGAACCGTTTCTGCGTCACTCTCGTCTTCCAGAGGGCCCCCGAAACCTCGGTGCCCAGCGTCTCGACCTCGGTGCCCACGGAGCTGCCGTGGAGGAGGAGGTCGCGCTGGTCGAAACCCTCAACCAGCTGCGCGATCGCATCGGTGACGATGGGCTCGTCGGTGGAGGCCACGCCCAGGTTGTCGACGTACATGCAGTGCGAGACGTGGCCCTTGGGGACGCTGGGGCCGAAGACGGGGGGCCTTCCACGGTCAGTCAAGGGGCTCTCGCGCAGCTGCGGGCAGATGGAGCTCGCCTGGTACTCGTTGATCCGCTGGGCAGCCCACAAGCTCCACGTGAAGCTCATCGGGAAGACGGCCCAGCACGGACTCACCAGATCGTGCCTCTCCAGTGTCCTGCCTTCCCAGATCTGGCCCTCCGCGCCGAGCAAGTACGCTGGCACGACGGGGAGGCAGAGGTACTCGGAGAGCCATCCAGGAAGTCGCAACCAGTTGAAGCAGTCCTTCACGTCGGCCAGGCCCACGTGCAAAGAGTAGCTGCCGAGGAGCCGCTCCGCCTCCTCGCTCCAGGGGCCCAGGCCATCTGGCAGGGCGATCTCGACTCGGCTGAGGCCCTCCGCGCTCAAGAGGCTGACGCCCGGCGGCGGCTCGAATAGAAGGTTCGCGGGCCTGGCGTCAAGGATGAGCCTGAGCCGCTGACCTCCGTCCTTCTCGACAAAGAAGAGGCCGACCTGGCATCGCGGGCGCGTGGTCCAGCCCACCAAGCCGCGTCGGCGCAGGTCGCTGATGAACTGTCTGTAGGTCTTCACGCTGCGCTTCAGCGCGGGGTCGAAGTAAGGCGTCACGGTAGAAGAGGGGCTGTCAGCGCGCAGCATGCGCTCGGGATGTTCCTTCAGGAATCGCTGGACCTCTGGAGGGGCCACGTCCTCAAACGGCGGGCAGCCCTCCACTGTCTCGGGTAACGAAACAAGGCCATTTCTGAAAGGCGCGACACGGGCGAGGCATCCCGTCCCATCGCACGGTGCATGCCCGCGCAGCAGCCGGCGGACGGCCGCGCGTTCACTGAGAGCGTCAGGACCTGGGTACCGCCGCGAGGCTAACTCGCAGATCCGCTCCAAAACTTCAAGCTGCATCGGGTCGGGATCGAAGTAGGCCGGTCCGTCCCGAAAGCCAGCAAGCCAGTTCAGAGCATCCACCGCCTCGTTACCCATCTTGAACACCAGCCTCTCGCGCCGCCGCAGGGCCATACTCCGAACGGAGTCGGCCACGGGCAGCTCAGGCAGGCGCCAGCGCGGCAGCGGGAACAGCTCCCTGGCACAGCGCGAGGCGGCAAGCCGACCCCGCGTCACCCCTGAATCTCGGCCGGGGACGGGGTCCCCCCCGGCCGTAGGGGCCATCATTGCCCCTTGGGGGGAGCGTCAGCCCCCCCCGCGCCTCCCTTCGGGTTCCTCGGTGGCGGGCGCCCCGGCCGACCCTTGCCGCCGTCGTCGATGGTGCCGTCGCCCTCGGTGCGCTGCGGGCCCTTGCCATACGAGAGCACCGCGTGGGCCTCCTGCTGCTCCTTCATCTTCCTGGTGGCGAACTGCAGCAGGGCCTGACCCGCGATGTCGTCCGAAGACGCGGCGCCAGTGTACAGGCGGGCGCGGCCCCACACAGGCTTGGCCGGGTCGGAGTACACCGCCACCAGCCCCGCGATCCTCCTCGCCGCCGTCTCCAGGCACATCAGGCCGCCTAGATTCACTTGGTCGCAGACCGCGGCCCAGAAGAGGATGTCGCAGAGAACGCGCATCTCATGCGCCACTCTGTCATTGTCGCCGATGCCCTTGGACCTCAGGAAGTCCCTCAGCCAGGATCTGGGGTCGCCGCTCGTACGCTCCATGTTCTTGCATATCGTCAAGGCCGAAGCTGGCCCCTCGATGGGCTGGTCGGGGAAGGTCTCTTGCGAACTCTCTCGGCAGGCGGTCCCGAAGGGCTTGTACCTCTCTCCCTGCGCGTCGTAGTCCACCTCCAAGATACGAAGATCGCCGCCGTCGCCGCCCCCGGCCCCAAGCGGAGGGGTCGCTGCGCCGCCGACCTCGTCTGGCCCGGCAGCGCCTCCAGCGCCCACAGGGCGGCCCAGGCGCTCGCGGTCCGCCATCCCAGCGGGGGCGACTCCCTCGCGGTCGGACTCGGCGGCGGGGAAGTCGCTGAGGCCCATCTCGCGCCGCCGCCTCGCCGCATAGCCGGGGAGGTCTCCCGCCAGCAGGGCCTCCACGCGGCGCGGGCCCTCAGGGAACATGAAGAGGCCCACCAGCGCGGTCGCCGGCACGAAGCGGTCGTCGGAGCGATCCACGGTGGTGCCCACCGCCGCGCTCTCCGTGGGCTCGGCACCACCCAGACGCGGTCGCCCACCAGCGGGGCGAGGGGCGGCTTCCCTCGCAGCCGCAGCACCACTGGCCGCCTCGCCGAAGAGGTCCGCCCACTCCACCAGCCTGTCGTCCGGGCACGCTACCTCCGCAGGCGGCCTGGGCGCGATCCCTGGCAGACGCTCCTCCACCAGCGCGCGGCCACGCACGATCGCCGCCTTGAGCTCCTCCACCGAGAGGGCCGTCCGAAAGCGGTAGATCGGCCGCGGCCAGCCCTCGGGCGCGCCTCCGCCTGCTGGCCTCAAGGCCGCGCCCTCGGGCCCAGTCTGCGGGCTCGCGCCCGTGTAGTCCCCCTCGTACTCGTCGCCGTCAGGCGTCAACGCGGCCCAGGTGCCCGGCGGCAAGCTCGGGTAGAGGAGCACGCGTTCGTGATCCACCTGATCGTCACTATATCTTACGACGAGCCGCTGGCCAGGCAGCAGCCGCCTCCACCACTCCAGCCCCTCGTCTCGCGGGAGCAGCGCCATCGCGCCCTCCGATCACAGCCTCCGCAGCCTTGGGCCTTCGGCCACAGCAGCCTCGCAAGGCGCGGTGCGCCTCCAGCAGCAGCGCCACCAGCACGCCAGGGACCGCCGCCACGAGGGCGCCGAGAGGGTCCGCCTCAGGCTCCGCCTGAGCCTGCGCCAGCTCGGGGGCCGGGCAGACGGCGGGAGTCGCCTCGCAAGGCGGCGCCTCGGGACAAGGAGGACAAGCGTCTCCTCCGTCCTCGGGCGGCAGCCACGCGGGCGGGCACACGGCCTCCAGATTAAGGAGTCCAGGGGTCTCCCATTTAGATTGGTTCGTTTCTGACCTGTCTCATCAAATCATTTCGCTCACAACCTTCCCGTGCACGCACTGATATATATATATATATATATATATATATATATATATATATATACCTTCTCGAATATTCTTATAAGGACCCCCCCCCCGTACATAAATTCGGCCCCTCGGACGTGAAAGTCGAATGTTCGGATTCGGACCCCCTCCAGGCCGCCCTGCGCCGCTCGGCCAGGCCCACGAACGCTTCCCGGACGGTCCCGAGGAGACCCGAGACGGCCCAAGATCGCTCCGGGACGGCCCATGAGCGCTCACAGAGGGACCACACACGGCCCAAAAGGCTCCCAAGAGGTCCCAAGAGAGCTCAGAGAGGCTCCCCAAGAAGGCTTCGAGAGACTAATTTCGTCAATTTCGTACAGTTTTTCAGAGTATTTGGCCGTTTCCGCTTTCTCCGCTTTCTGCACTTCACGACGGCCCCATAGGCCCCCAAAACCGCCCAAAGGAGGCACAAGAGGTCCCCACGACAGCCCCAGGACGGCCCAAGACGGCCTCAAGACTCTCCAACGAGCGCCCGGGACGAGCCCAGGAGGCCCCAAGACTCCCCCAACAGAAGCCGAAAAGGAGGAACATGACGCACCAAGAGGCCCCCGAGAGGCCCCAGACTCTCCCCAGACGCCCCAATCAGGTCTCAAGCCCCCGAGAGGCCCAAAAAATGCCCCCAGGGATCCCCAAAACAGCCCCCAAGACGGCTCAATAACGCACCCAAGGGTCTCCCAATGCGGCCCCAGGAAGCTACAGTCATTAACATCCTTCGGAAATAAATACGCTCCCACCTCATTTGTGCCCTGGGCTTCCACGACGGCAACAATGAGTCGACAAGACGTGCAAGCTCCGCGAGCCCCCCTATGAGCCCTATGGACCCTATGAGCCCTATGCGCCCTACGACCCCTACGATCCCTATGAACCCTACGGGGCTTATGAGCCCCATCTATGACCCCTACGAGCCCTATGAGCCCTATGAGCCCTATGAGGAGCCCTACGAGCCCCATGAGCCCTGTGCGCCCTATGATCCTTACGATCCGTGTGAGCCCCATGAGCCCTATGAGCCTTATGAGCCGTGTCAGCCCGATGAGCCCTATGAGCCCCGTGACCCCGGTGAGCCCTATGAGCCCTATGAGCCCTATGAGCCCTATGAGCCCCATGAGCCCTACGAGCCCTATGAGCCCTGTGAGCCCGATGGACCCACTGAGCCATATGAGCCCGATGAGCCCTACGAGTCCTGCGAGCCCTATTAGCCCCATGAGCCCTGCAAGCACTGTGAGCCCTATGGGCCCCAAGAGCCCTGTGAGCCTGATGGCCCCTATGAGCCCTACGGGCCCTATGAACCCTATGCGCCCTACGAGCCCTACGAGCCCCATGAGCCCTATGAGCCCTATGAGCCGTACGAGCCCTATGAGCCCCATGAGCCCTGTGAGCCCTACGAGACCTATGAGCCGAGTGAGCTCTACGAGCCCTTTGAGCCCTACGAGCCCTATGAGCCCTATGCGCCCTATGAGCCCAAGACGGCCCCAATACAGCCCCAAGACAGCCGAAGACACGCCCAAGACAGCCAAAGAGAGTTCCAACAGGGCCGCAAGTCAGCTCTAATCCTGCGGTACCACTGCTCCCTTTCTGCATGTGCCCTCTGTGAGCTACATGAGCCACATGCTCCCCTATGCTGCTACATGACCCCCATGAGCCCTACGAGCCCTGCACCGTCCTCCGGAAGTTCTCGGGCTGACGAGCCCTACAAACCGCACGCTGAAGTGGAGGCAGGACATGGCGAAAGAGCACTGCCAAGCCCGTCCGGTCAGGCCACATCCCTGCTCGAATCCATGCGCCTCTGCAGCGTCCTCGTACTTTACTTCGCTCCCCTTCTCCCCCCCTCTCTGCCTTCTCTACCTCCCTCGTGTGCTTCTTTGCAAATCCTTCTTCCGCACATTTGCTGCTCGCCCAATCCCAGTGGCCACTCGGCTCGAACTTCTTTCCCTTCGCGCTCTGCTGTGTTTGCGTTCCCCATGGCAGCAAACCCGCCCGCCAAACGCAAGCATCGATGTTCCACAGGTGGCGTGCCGCCTTTGACCACGATCGACGATGCAATTTTTGCGGCGTCGTGGGCAACTCTTTCGTCCACTTGCAGCGCCAATGGCGTTCCGTGCGGCGGAGCCCGCAGCATCTTGCTGCAGCGCTTGGCCGCGCATTGGACGGAGCCCGACCCACCGCCGCGCACGGATACCTCCTGGGCTCTTCGGAAGATTCGGACACTGGAGGCTGAGCTCGTCGCACTGCGCGCGGGCGACGACGCCGATGCCGACCTTCCTTGCGTAGACCCCATCCTCGCCATCGAGGACGCGCCAGCGACGTTTCCCATCGCTGACGAGCCCCCTGCTGCGGACGCCGAGGCCTCGTCACCGGAGGGTCCTGGCCCTGCCAGAGAACCACCCTGGCGGCCAGACCCGGACTTCCAGGACTTTGCAGACAACCTTCTCCGGGACGCATCGGCTGCGTTGTCCGTGTGGACTCGCATGGACCAGCGCGCCGACGTGGTCACCATGTACCACGCGTACGACGAGCTTCGCTCCAGACCGGCTTGCACCGAATCCCACGCGCTGTGGTGGCTGTCCTTGCTGCACATCGTGCCTCGCCGTCGGCCTGTTTGCGCCGCCCTAGCGGCGCTGGCCGCGGCCTCCACCGAGCCAACAGAGGCCAACGCACTCGCCATGGCAGCAGCTGTCCGTGCCTACCCCGTGAAGGAGACTCGCTGGGACACGTCGCGCCCAGTGGGGGGCACACCCGTTCTAGACCAACTCCTGCGCAGCCCCACGGGCATGCACAGCCTGCTCGACCACGCCGCCGCCACTGCGGACCTGCAGCTCGAGGCTAGAACACCGCGAGCCCTCGACCTCACCCTCGAAACGTCGAAGACGAAACTCCCCCTCTTGCACGCGGGGTGCAAGTACACTCGGGGACACCATCTGCGGCTTATAGACGCCCTGGCTTCCAGGACGGTCGACACGGAATGGTCCGCCGAGGACTGGGACACTATCGCGCGCTATCTCCCTGGAACCGCCGAGGGCGCTGCCGAGCTCGGCATTCTGAACTTCGCCGCGGCGCGCCGGCACCTGGAGTGGATTAATGGCCGCTTCGGCCCAGGACAAAAACCGCTCCGACTGCGGGACCTCACAATGGCTTTCTGCCTGCGTCCGCGCCTGCCCAAACTGCACAAGGACGACGGCGTGCCGTTCGCGTAGACGCGACTGCTGACCGCCCCGCCACAGGGCCGCCTCGCCGCCTCGCGCTCCTCCTCCTCTCCTCTTACACTCTCCATGCTGTACTCCGCCTTCTCCGCCATGCTTGCGCCTCTCCCGCCATACTCCTCTCCAGCCCTATGAGCCTCATGAGCTCTATAAGCCCTATGACCCCTGCGGGCCCTGTGCACCCCATGGGCCCCATGCCGCTCAGGGCGTTCACGCGGGTGAAGCGCGCTGAGAGCCCTTTCAGACTCATGCACCCCACGGCCCACGCTAGCCCACAGAGCATGACGAGCCCTATGAGCCCCATGGGCCCCGTCGACCCTATGAGCCCTACGACCCGGACGACCCGTCCTGAACCTGATCACCCTTCCGGGCCCAGTGGGCAAAATGACCGCCATGGGCCCCATGATCCGAGGAAACCCCATGAGCCGACGCGGTCCACGTGGCCAAAGACCATTGGTTTCGGCGATGCCTTGGGCGCTCCGCGCCTCCGCGCCCAATAAGCTCATCAGCCCGAGAGCCCCTTCTGAATTCAAGCTCGGCTGCGGACACTGGAAACCCCATGGCCCCCAGGTGCCGCGATGCCCGACGTTTCCCATCTCCACATTCCGCCCCCGAACTTCTAAGATCCAGTCACGGCAAAGAGCCTTTCAGCACACTGACCCAAAGAACCCAATGAGTCGTATCAGCCCTATGGGCCCCGTGAGCCTCATTGCCAAATCAGACCGCGGTGCGTGCGACCACGGGTCGAGGCGAACCTCGCTGACGCCATGCGACCAAGATTTTAAAGGCGAAGCGAAGCGAGCCGGTAAAATCTTGTATATATATATATACACACCTATATATATATATATACACCTATATATATATACATCTATATATAAAGATACATACATACATACAACATGTTTAAAGGCTTGGTGGGGCCTTCTGGAAGCCTCCTGGGCTCCTTCTGGGGGCCTTGGGGGCATCCCCGGGTCACCCTGCTTCCAACCGCGGTCTCCGTGGACGACCGGGTCACGATTTGGAATGATTCGGGAGCCGTCGTGGGGCCATCTTTGGGGCCGTCATGGGGCTCTCTTCGGGCTATCTTGGGACCCTGTTGGGCCGTCTTGGGGCTCCTCTTGGACTGCCTGGAAGCCCTATTGGTGAAATTTAGGTCGATTATCTGGCCTCCTGGGCGGTCTCGTACGCCCGGAAGACCGGAGAACAGAGCATCCCCAACATCATACAACAAAATAAGAAATCCATGTTTTTTTGTTGCGTTTCGAATGCCTCTTGGGGATCTTCTTCGGTCGTCTTGGGGCGACTGGTGGGTGTCTGGGGCCTCCATGCGCTCTGGTGGGGTCGTCCAATCGCCCTCCTGACCGACTTGGGCCTGTTGCCTAGGCCCAGCAAGGGCTTCGGGAGCCCCGGAAGCCGGAAAGCACATGCAGAGGATCGTCTGCAAGGGCATCCAGGGCACCCCTGGGGTCAAGGATCCGGAAGAGGGGTCCCGTTTAGGGAGTGGGGGGGTCGCCGGGTACCCCTACTGCTACTCCCCGGTCCTCTCCCTGTGCGCCTCCCGACATAATTTCGAAGCAGGCGTGGCGACGAGGGACTTCTCAAAAAGGCCGAAACGAAGGCAGAGCAGCGGTATCATTTTTGGGGGAGGGGCGGCGCGCACATGGGAGTGGCGCGAGTGGGGGGGGCCTCCTGAGAAGGCCGGGGGAGCTTCCTGTAGGCGGCAGAGGGAAAAGCCCGGATGCCTCCAAGAATCCTTCTTGGAAGCCCCCCGGCCCTTCCAAGAAGGCACCTGCGGTCGGGAGCTTTTGCTCAGCGTTGTCGCTTCGGCGCGCACATGGTAGTGTTGCGAGGGGGGAAGGGGCCTTCTGAGACGGCCAGGGGGGCTTCCTGTAGACAGCAAAAAGCTTCTAAGAATCCTTCTTGGAAGCCCCCCGGCCCTTCCAAGAAGGCACCTGCATACGGCCGGGAACTTTTGCTCAGCGTGGTCGCTCTGGCGGCCCGGCGACACGCCGTGCCCCCCGAACGGGGAATTTTAGCGTGCCCCACCGCTCCGCGGGGCGGGGGGCTCGGAACAGCTCGGGGCCGTTGGCGCTGGGGGGCCGGGAAGCGGATAGCGAGCCGCGCCGCAGCGCGGTGGGCCAGGACCAACAGAGCGACACACGCTCAGCCAGTGCTCCTGACCATGAGCCATGGGGGGCCCCGCGTCTCCTTAGAAGGCCCCCCCCCTCGCGCTACTCCCTTTTGCGCGCCGCCGACGTTTCCTTTTCCTCCCCAGACACCCGACACTTCCGTCGGCGGCGAGGCAGAGGCAGTCCGCACCAGCGCGGGGCCAATCGGGGCAACCGAAGGGCGACTTGTCCGGCGTGCAAGAGGAAGGGACGAGGGCGAGATCGGCCGCGCGAGGGGAGGAGGGCAGCAGAGCTGCACACGCTCAGCCAAGGTTGCTGACCAGAAGGGGCCCCGCGTCTCCTCAGAAGGTACCCCCCCTCTCGCGCTGCTCCCTTGTGCGCGCCGCCGACTCTTCCTCTTCCCCAGACCCCCGACGTCATGGTTGTTTCGTGACGTGGGCCCCTAGCTTTTCATCCCGACGTCATGGTTGTTCTCCGGGACTAGCTTTTCATCCCGAGGCGTTTTTTACGGTCCCAGATGATGAGAAAGGCAATGATCATGTTGGGAAGAAGGGGTTGGGAGGATACAGGGCATGAGCAAAAACATTCGGATGCAATGGACGATACCTTCGGCCACCTGCGTCTAGAGAAACGGAAACGTGTTGCCGCCGCAGCGCATGGGCCGCCAATCCCACGCCGCGCAAGCATCCTAAGAAGCGGGTTGCAACCTGCAGCCTACTTCGTGGTCCTCATGGGGCCCACTTGGAGCCCTGTCGAGGCCTTCGGTGAGGCCGTCCGAGAGCACTCCTGTCTGTGTTCTGCGCCTTCTCGGAGCCATCTTGGACCATCCCGGGCGTTGACGCGACGCGACGAGCACTGGGGATGGATCAAGGGCATGAGCAACGCTGGGGGGGTGCCGCAATTGCCCAGTGAATAGTGAATTCCGCATCGGGTTTTGTATTGCGATCCCCTGCTGATGCGAAATTCCCTCGTGAATTCCCCTCGTGCTGATACAAATTTTAACAGTTTGCGTGACCGCGGCAACTTCCTTTTTGCGTTCCGCTCCTTGTGCGGAAGTAACAATGACTTCCGTATTGTGCCCCTTTCGTGATACGGAATCACTGCTGCATTGATCCGCTTCCGTTGTTCATGGGTTGCATCACGACTTCCGCATGAATCGTCGGCACCAGCGGTGCAGCATCGTTGCCGATCGGACCCAGTAGGTAATGCCAGACTATACTGCCTCAGCCCGTGATGCGCAGAGCAGGGTTCTTCAGGAGGAGCTGCTGAAGATGGAAGAGAGACGCGTGAGTGCGATGAGCGGGAACGTTGTTTCCAGCAGAAGCACCAGCATACTCGGCAGGCCATTCAATATCAAGAGGGTTTGGAGGATGCGATGGCCAATGGAAGTACGTATGATTGCGGAAGTACGTGAATCATACGGATGCTTTGCTCATTTCTCCAAGCCCCCTCCACCCAACTCGATAATTGCCCTTCTGACCAGAGCCCGGTAAGGGACCTCTGAGGCCGAACATATGAAAACACCACCCATCACGATTACTGTTCACGACCCGAAGGGGTCTGGGTTTGAGGGCCCCGCACCTGCGCCCCCACCTCTGGCAGCGGCTTCCGTGCCGCCGCGGCCAGCGCCGCGGCCTTCATGACCTTGCCCAGGCTCCGTAAAACCCCAGACAACCTGGACCCAGACATCCAACATCCCTCGAAACCATTGTTTCGCAGACAGCGGCGCGAAAAACAAACTGTACTGCAACATTCCTGGAATACGCAAACTCGGACGCACACCCTAGCCTGCAAAACCTACCATAGACCCAGACAGCGACACGAAGCCTGCAGGGCGGCAGAGAAGCATACACTGGACGACAAAATCTGACTTTGCAGGCAGGGGCGTCCGTTCCCCGACTTGCTGTCCTGGACTCTGGAGGCCTGACCTTGCGGCGGCTGCCCTCCTCTGGGTTCCACGGGGGCCAGTCGGGCGCGTAGCAGGACACCACCGCGTTGGGAAGGAGGTGCTCCGCCAGCCGCGCCAGGAAGCGCCGGCCGTAGACCACCTCCATCACGGCGCTGCTCTTGGGAGGGTCCAGGATGGCGGCGTCGAAGGGCCCCTCCGATTTTGCCCACAAGGAAATCGCCCGAAGGTCCGCTCGCTTCGTCAGTATCGGCCCGGACGCAGAGGAAACGCTGCAAAGGAACCCCGCCTGTGTGTGCAAACAGGGTCGAGGAGGGGGGGAGGAACTCAGGACCAGGAGAGTGCCATGGCAAGCAGACGCGGCAAGCGGTGTTGTGTCGAAGCCCCAGGCGGCCTGAAGTGGCCAGTACTAACGTCCAGCACGAGCGTCGAAGGGCCCCTCCGTGGAAGCCGCCCCGAAGTCGGGCCGAAATCAAGATGGGGCCCGACGTCTTCGCGCCGCGTCGCCGACGCATCGGCGATGCGCTCGGCGAGGTCGGGACGGAGAAAGTCGGGCTCCGGTGCGCGCTGCACCGCCGATGCACCGGCGACGCGCGGAACCCACCGACCCCATCTCAGAAGAAGAGATCTGCACACGGCCGGGCCTGGGCCAGGAGAACATCCCTCGAGAACAGGAGACCCTCCGCCAGCCAGAATGAAGCACGTTCGAGGGGAAGCTCCCCCGGATGCACCAGAGCAGCCAACAAGCACGAAGAGCAGTCGTGCACTCTTCCTGAAACGACGAGCTCGATCTTACGCCTCGGTCCGGCCGCAAGCGCAAACCTTCGGAGGCCTGCGCAGACGTCTTGGCTCGGCGCTGGACGTCCCCCCCAGCGAGCGAAGCGGCTCTGGAGGCGCCGCCAGGGGGGGCCCTTGCGCCGACATCCGCGAACAGTCCCGCGCGGAACTCCGAGGAGTTCTGCTCACAGCTGCTCTGCTTCGAGATACACCGGCGGCGCGGCGAAAGCCATCGACCCCATCTGGCCCCATCTGGCGGCGCGCCGAGGGGGGTAAGGGGTAGGGGGGCAGGCTTCTCAGAAGCACCCTGCTTCTTGGAGGGCCCCGGCCTCACGTCTATATAGAGAAGGCCAGCGCCTTATGCGAAGCAGGGGTGCTTCCAAGAAGCCTTCCCACCTCGCCCTACCCCCCCCTTCTGCGCGTGGCCAATCCATTCAGGCGGCCTCTTGGCACGAAGCTGAGAAGCGGGCCCCAAGGGACAGGGGCCCCTGGATCTAGAGTTAGGTCGGGCATGTCCCCCATACAGGGGGATTTGGGGCAAAAAATCAACAATACCCCAAACATGCACCAAACAAATTCAAAACATGGTTTTTTTGAAGATCGTCCCCGGATTATTTCTGGACTGGTTTTGGATATTCCCCCTTTAGAGGGACAGGCCCGATTTATACCTAGAGGGCGTCTCTCCCCGCGAGCGGCTCCTCATCCCGCCTCGTTTCTCGGCTGTCCTGGGGCCCGCTGAGGGCCCCCGGCAACCCGACAACGGCGAAGGCCTGCGGACCCGTTCCCCTCAGGCTTGAATGGGGACCGACCGACCCGGCATTCCCATAGGGCTACCCCGACATGCTCTTAGAACAGCAAGTGTTCTAAGAGCAAAGGCAATGTTCTTAAAACAAAACAATGCGCTTCAACAAAACAATATCAGCCAGAAATGTTCTAAGAACATTTAGTGCAACTCACAAAAGCATAACATTATTTGGTGGGCCGATAGGCTAGCCAGGACGCTGCGCCACTGCTCGAGTTTGCACCGAAGTGCCGCAAACAGATGCCCCCTGCATGCCCCACCGATCGGCAGCCATGGCGAGCTGCCTGCGGCTGGGAGGCACCTGCTTTGGGCGGTTCGGTGCAATAAAACAACGATCGAACTCACACATACACACCCTGGTAATGAGCCGAACTCTACACATCGACGCTTTTTCTGGCCCCACATTGAAATTCGCACTGAAAAACGGATCCTGGTGTATACGGGATCCTGGTGTATACACTTTTCGCTGTTTCCCCGGGAAAACGGGGAAAAAAGCATACACCAGTCCACCCCGACGTCGTCCCCGACCCTCGAAAAGTCGCAGGATTGAAAAACGGCCCGCCACTGGTCATGTAACCTGTTCCAGTTTCCGGCCTGGGGCACACACACACACACACACACCTTGCGGGACCCCGATCATGGCGAGGCGCGGGCCTTCGCGGATGGCTCCTCGGCCAGCAGCCGGAACAGCTCCGGCCGCCTCCCGCAGGCCGCGGGCCCCACCTGCGGGGAGAGGGGGAGGGGGGCCACGTTGGGGGGGGCGGGACCGGCCCAGGGGGCGAAGCACGGACCTGGGATCGGCGATAGCCCGGCGATAGGCCCCGGACACAATCAAAACTTGCAATGTCAGCTTGTGGTTAACGAATCCGTGGGGGGCGCGTCATTACAAAAATCGCGCCCCGCGGGGTCCGTTCATCAGCCCCGGGGGGGGGCGGCATCATTTGCTAACCACAAAATGACATTGGTAAGGACGGGTGGCAAATACGCAAGAGCCTTGAAGGCCGCAGCTGGGATTTTTGTTTGTTGGCTGGCGAGCGACCAGCAAAAACGGCAAAGGACGGGGCCGCAGAGGCAAGGACACGAGGGCACCCTGGATGAAGGCGCGCGTCCTTCGTAGGCGCGTGGACTGCACACCGGCGATAAGACCCTGACAGCGAAGCCGCACGCTCCCGGGCGGGGTGGGGTGGGGCTCTCGGGCCCCCACTGGCGACCACAGTGGGCGGTAGGGGGCCGAAGAATCCCCACTCGGCCCCCATCCCCCGCTATGACGTCTCGGGCCATGCCTCGGCTCCCCGGCTGCCCAGTAGGGACGATCCGAGCACCCCCTGGAGGGCCCGCGGCGAGGCGCGGCCGTCGGGGGGCACCCCGAGGCTGAAAGCCGCCGCGGACCGACGAACACGTCAGAATAGCTCGAGCCTCGAACCGAACCGACCGCATGCAACCGACTGCGGCGCAACCGAACCGAACCGTGAACACCCCATCCTCGCCATGCCGAGAACCAGAGCCGTCGCCACCCGAGGCAGCACCAGCTACACGGCAGACCTGGTTTAGCAATTCCAGGTCATGCTCCCAGACATGCGACGTCCTGATTTTGTTCAGGACGGGGTCCCTGGAAGCCTCGACCCGTTACCCAGGACTGTGATTTCATCCTGGGTAATGTTTTGACGATCCCGAGGCCCGGCGAAATGGCCGAAAACCTTCCGTCCTGATTTTTGTTGTCGACGCGATCACTTCTGGGTTGTTTTGGGCTTCGGGGCCCACTCACTCTAAGCTGAGGGCAGAACATCCACCCTCATAGTAATCGCCCCGACACGCGAAGCCGTTCCGTAAACGCACACACAGAAGGGCCCACTCACTCTAAGCTGAGGGCAGACCATCCACCCCCATAGCAATCGCCCCGACACGCGAAGCCGTTCAGTAAACGCACAGAAGGAGTCGAACAGGGCAGGGGTGCCCCAGTAAACGCCCAGGGCCGTGTAGTGAACGCCACTTATCGGGTCTGGGTGGCTTTTTTGTCCCTTGATAACCGGTTCCCTTGACTCGGGAGCGGCCAAGAGGGGGGTGTCCAAGAGGGGGGGGTGCAAATCATGACCGGCGGCATGTGCGCGGCCCAGCGGGGGGGCCAGGGACGCAATGGAATAAGAAGAGGCGCCACAAAATCTGAGGAAATATCATGGCTCCTGCCATGACATCCACCCCCCCTAGTCATCACCCCCCTCTTTGCCGCCCCCGATTGACCCGGGGTCCCGAGCCCCGAGCTTCGGCGGCCGGATCATCTTCACTTGCGCGGGCGTCTCCTGAGCCTTCCCCCCCCCCAACTGCGGGGCCCAAACATATACACCACCACCACCAGCTCCCTCCCCCTCTCCCTCCCCCAGGAAGGAGGCGAGGAAGGCGAGCGCAGTGGAGGGAGGAGGAATCGACGTGGTGGTGGAATCGACGTGGTGGTGGTGTCTATCCTTGGGGCCCGCGCTGACGCTGACCCCGACCACCGCGTCGCACAGCAGCACGCAGGCCCGCCGGTCGTCGGCCGGCGCGGACAGCACCGACGGCGAGGGCAGCAGCGAGGCGAAGCGCTTCGCGTCCGCGTGCTCCGGCTTCTCCAGCCGCGCTCGGCGGGCCACCCTCGGATATGGCCAGGCGCAGGGCACTCCCCTGAGATCCAGACACCCACGAAGAAAAGGCAGCAGGAGGAGGAGGAGGAGGAGGAGGAGGAGGAGGAGCAGCAGCAGCAGGAGCAGCAGGAGGAGGAGGAGGAGGAGGAGCAGCAGCAGGAGGCGGGCGGTTCCTCGCCGTGCTCGGCCCCTGCATGGGGGCACCACACAGGCCCTCGGAGCCGTCGAAAAAGGGGCCAGGGATGAGAGGCCGGTCCCGGGGAGAATGGGTCCAGACCGCGGGGGGGCCCACGTCAGCAGCAAAACTCGTGACGTCGGGTGTCTGCGGGGTGTGGGCGTTGCATCTTTTCCCGCCGGGCGCTCTCGCCGCGAATTCTCTCTAGCCCCAGGGGCTCTCCCAGATCGATGCGCCTCGGAGAGATGCCGCGGAAAGATGCCGCCTCGGGGCGGCCTCGGGGCCGTCGCAGCTCGACCCGGCTCGCCACATGCCGCAGGAGGACGGGGTCTATACGGGGCTGCTGTCGTGTTTTTTCTCTCGGTGTTGCGTTTTTCTCGCGACGTCGAATCTCAAGGTCCCTGCTCCCCGGGGCCGCGCAAACATGGATTGGCGATCCATGGATTTGGCGCGCGGTCGCCAAATCCATGGATCGGGGGAGGTGCCCTCCCCAAGATGCGGCCGGTGCCGCCTCGTCCGGCGGCGGAAATCCGCGATTCCCCATGGAAACGGGACCCGTCGCTAATCCACGCCTCCTTAACGAGGGTGTCATTAAGTTATGCCTCGCCAGTGCTTGCAAGAAAGCTTCGTGACCCTAGCAAGAGGAGGAGGAGGAGGAGGAGGAGGAGGAGGAGGAGGAGGAGGAGGAGGAGGAGGAGAAGGAGGACAAGGAGGAGGAGGACAAGGAGGAGGAGGGAGGGAGGAGGGAGGGCCAGTTTATTCACCGCAGAGATCTCCACGGGGGGGGTCAGAACTAAAGACTTCTAGAGGTTAATCTATGTTTGCGTGCGCCCGAGATCCGCATCCAGGCGCTTCTCGGCACGCCCGAAGCGGGTACGAACAAAACGAGGGCCCAGCGCGCGGCAGCAGACGTGGCCGCCAGGCGCCCGCTGCTGGCGCCTGGCGGCCGCTGCTGGCCAGGCGGCCTTCTGCCTTTTACTTTTAAAGGGACACCGTCCACGGCGACGCCGACGGCGAGTCCGATTCAAAATGGCTAGTCGGGAATCTATCCCCAGACATGATCGAGTCGCAAAAAAACAGGACGGGAGGTTTTCGGCCATTTTCGGCCTCGGGGGGCCCTCGCCGGACCTCGGGAGCGTCAACAAAAACGACCCAGGATGAAAAACCGGTCCCGGGGAACGGGTCGAGACTTCCAGGGACCCCGTCCTGAAAAAATTTGGACGTCGCATGTCTGGGTCCATATCCGCCGTCTGGGGAACCGACGTCCTGGGACCCCGGCGGGCGGTGGATGGGGATGTATTCGGGCCCCAGGGGATCCAAACACATGAACATCCACTTCCTGCCGAGGTCCTCGAAGATCGATCCCCCTGGCGGTGGCCATGGACGAATCCCCGCCTCGGATGTGGGCAGGATCGGGGGTCTCTCCAGGTGGCTTCAGACCACCCCTGGCCCTGAGGAACTTAGCTGCCCCGATACGCAACACGCAGCACGTAGCGTACTGATACGGAGCCCAAAACGTAGACTGAAAACGTAGGTATGACACGATACGTTCGCCAAAACGTGGGCCAATACGCTCAGCCAACACGCAACGAATTGGCAAGGACGTGTTAAGAACGGTACGTGTTGCGTTTAAAAACGGGCGCATCGAGACAGCTAAACTGATGAAGGTGGCCTGCCGACCACGGCCCCCCTCGACACCCGAGACACCGTGGAGACATCCAGAGCAGAGAGCCGCTGTCCACGCCCAGGATGGCGGCCCGGAGACAGGCGGCAAATGCGTGCTTCGCACGCTGGCCCTTCGACGAGGACTTGTGAAACTGCTGTGAAGGACAACGCTAGGAGGCAACGACCAGAAGGTCTTCGTCGGAAGGATAAAAGGATTGAGCCCCATTGCGGGGCTGCTACGCCAAATTAGGCCGCGGACTAAGCGGCATTAGACCAGATTTAAAGGGATGTAACTGGATTAAGCAAGATTTCGGACCAGGGCAAAATAAGAATTTGACCTCTCAGGAGTTGCATCCGAAGACAACGTGCGGGAAGCAAGCGAGTCGATTTGCGGCGGCTCTTATTGGCGAGATACAGCCAAACTTGACCATAAAACCACGGCCAGAGCCTCGTGCGACCATGGACGGCCTGCGGCGGTCTCTCGTCGGCCTTCAACCCCCCGCCTTCCGCCCAAAATTGTCGGCCCTCCATCACTGTTGCGACTTCCTGGGCCAGGTCGATGTCCGATGTCCTGACGGGCCCTCTGGGGCCGGCGCCCAAAGGAGGAGCAGGAGAAGGGGGAAACGAGGAGGAGAAAGCGGAGGAGAAGCAGGAAAAGGGAGGAGGAGGAGAAAAGGAGGAAAAGGAGGAGGAGAAAGGAAGGAGGAGGAGGAGGAGGAGGAGGAGAAAGGGAGGAAGAGGAGGAGGAGGAGGAGGAGGAGGAGGAGGAGGAGGAGAAGAAGGAGAAGAAACGTAGGAGGAGGAGAAGGAGGAGGAGGAGGAGGGTCGATTTGTTGTCAACCTTCTTGGTGGGTTGAGCCTGCAGAGGCCTCTGCAGCACGTCTGGAGACCTCGCATGACCTCTGCGGGCCTCTTTTCTCCGCGGCCGGCTCTTCGTCCCAGGGCGCCCTGGTCCCCCAGAAGCGGCGACGGGGAGCCGACAAGTCGAGCAAAAGCCGCCAGCACCAAACAACATCACGACGTCGAGCTTTGGGTTCGGACGAAGCCATGAGGAGAACAATTATCCGCCGACCCCTTGTGGGTCTCTAGGCGTGTGAGACTGTTACCCAACGTAACCCCCCCCCTGCAGGGACCGCAAACAGGAGATTTGACCTCCCCCCTGGCCCCAGACGAACGCGCCCAGCCCCGGACGAACGCGTCATGGGAGCTTTGAGGGCCTCAACACGGGCCAAGAGGGCCCCAAGTGGGCCCCAAGACGATCCAAGAGAGCCCCGAATCGTCGAATGATCGTTCCAAGACGCCCAAGATGGCATCCAAACGGCCCAAGATGCCTCCAAAACGCCCCAAGAGGCCTCCCAAAAGGCACCGAAAAAGTGACAATTGCCCCATTCCTACAAGAACGCACGTCTTAAACATATTCGCCTCTTGCGCTTTCATACCGTGCAGGAAGGCCCAAAAGACCCCTAGGCCAGCTCCAAGACGGCCCACAAGGGTCCCAAGACCGCCAAAGAAGCCCCGATGACGGCCCCAGAGGGCCCCCGGACGGTGCCAAAAGGGGGCCCACGGGGGGAACCCGAACCCACATTTCCAGCCTTCGGCCCCAGGACCCCCCAGGTTGTCTCAAGAAGCCCCCAACACGCCCGAAGAAGCCCCCAGGGAGCCCGAACAGAGAAGAACCTCCCAGGAATCGGACAAGCCTTGTGGAATGCAGTCCTTGACGCGCAGTAGTTTATAGAGGGGTCGGCGGATGTGGCGTAAGCCTGTAGAATCCACGTCCGGAGGTGACGTGCTGAGCGGCAGCGTTTTCTGCGGAGGCGATACTGCAACGTATCCGATGTGTCCAATGATTGCATAATTGCAACGCTATTGTGTTACATTATTATGTCTCCCCCCCTAACCCCCTCCAGGGGCCACGCCACTTCCGTCGACCCAAAGGTGGCGGACCCCTTCTGGGCTTCAAAAACATCAAAAACCTATGAGAAATCAACAAATTCGGCCTCTTGGGCCTCTTGGGGCCCCAAGAAAGTTCCAAGACGGCCCAAGATGGCCCCAAGACGGCCCCAAGAGGGCACATGAGGCCCCCAAGAAGGTCCAAGAGGCCCCCAAGAAGACTCCCGAGAGCGCCTCCGGAGGCCAAAATCTTTGATTGTCCTATCGTTTTGGGACAATTTCAACGTTCTCGCCTTTTTCGGCTCTCAGAAGGCCATGACGGCCCAAGCAGCCTCCAAAAAGGCCCCCAAACGGCCCAAGAGGCCCCCGCCCCAACACGGCCCAAGAGGGCCCCGAGACGGCCAAAAAAAACGTCAAGACGGCCCAAAAAGACCCAATACGGCCCCAGAGGACCCCAAGAGAGCCCCAAGGCGACCGCGAGAGGCTTCCAAAGTGGCCTCCGAAGTGGCCAGACGGCGTAAGAGCGCCCAAGCACGGCCCAAGACGTCCCCAAAAAGTCCCAAGAGGCTCCAAAGAGGCCCCCCAAAGGCTCAAAAAAAACCCTAAGAAGCTTCCAAGAAGCTCCCAAGAGACTCCCAGGAGGCCCCACAAAGACTGGACTGAACGTGCTCTGAAACACCCTGCAGAGTTTTCTGCGGAGGCGATAATGCAACGTACCCAATGTATCCAATGATTGCATCATTGCCACATATTGCATTGTGTTACATTATAAATTATGTCTCCCCCTAACCCCCCCTCTGGGAGCTGCGCCACAGGAGCGAACCAAAGTGCCCCCCCCTCTCCCGGGGCTCAAAAACCTACCAAAACCTGTAGACAATCCATGATTTCGACTTATTGGGCTTCTCGAAGG
Source organism: Prorocentrum cordatum (assembly GCA_963575745.1). Taxonomy (NCBI): domain Eukaryota; class Dinophyceae; order Prorocentrales; family Prorocentraceae; genus Prorocentrum; species Prorocentrum cordatum. The sequence goes on along the minus strand of CAUYUJ010010424.1, from coordinate 419,669 downwards.
GCCAAGAGGGTGCCAAGACGGCTCCAGATGGGCTCTGCGCGGACCAAGACAGCCCCGAAACGGTCCAAGACGGCCCCAAGAGGGCCCAAAAAACCCCACTGACGGCCCAAGAGGGCCCCAAGAGCGCCCACAACTGCGCCTCCAGAAGCCAAAATCATTGATTTCCTTTTGGTTTGGTAAGATTTTAGCGTTCTCGCCTTTGCGGCCCAGGCAGCTCCCCAACTCGCTCCTGAACAACCCAAGAAGCCCCCAAGAGGGCCCCAATACTGCCCGACAGAACCCCGAAACGGCCCAAAGAGGCCCCCAAGACGGTCCAAGAGGCCCCTATGACGGCCCAAGAAGACCCCAAGACGGCCCCAAGGCGGCCGCGAGAGGCCCCCAAGACGGCCTCCGAAGAGGCGAAACGGCGCAAAAGCGCCCCAAGACGGCCAAAGGCGCCCCCAAGAGGCCCCAAGAGGCACCCAAGAGGCCCCCAAGGGGCCCCCCAAAAACCCGAAGAGGCCTCCAAGATGTCCTCAAGAAGCCTCCCAAAGGCTCCAAAGAAGCCCCCCCAAGGCCACACAGCGACTGGAGTGTAATGTCATTTTTCCCTCCTGGGCGAACTGCGGCGCAGCGCCAGCCAGGTGGAAGTTGGTCACAGCGGCGCCCATGATTAGAGCCGGCGCTGGAAAGAAATATGGGGAGGGAGTATGAAAAAGGAGTGAGGGGGGAGAGGCCCCAAAAAAGTCCCCAAGAGGCCCAAGGAAGCTCCCAGGAGGCCCCCAGGAGGCCCCCAAGAGGCTCCCAAGAGGCTCCGCGACGACGTGACTGCACGTGCTCCGGACGTGCACCCCGCGAAGCGAAAGGAATCCACGTCCGGAAATGACGTGTTGCCGGAGGCAGGGGGTTCGCAGCGGAGCGGAAGCCCTAATGCAATGGATCCCATGTGCCCAATGCTTGCATGATTGCCACGTGTTGTACTGTGTTGCATTATTATGTCTCCCCCTTACCCCCCCCCCGGAGTCGCGCCACTTCCATCGACCCCAAGGTGGAGGGCCCTTTCTGGGGCCCAAAAACATACAAAAACCTATAAGAAATCAGCAAATTCGGCCTCTTGGGCCTCTTGGGGCCCCAAGAAGGTTTCAAGACGGGCCAAGGTGGCCCCAAGACAGCCCAAGCCGGCCTCAAGACGGCCCAAGACGGCCCCAAGAGGCCCCCAATAAGGTCCAAGAGGCCCCCAAGAAGACTCCCGAGAGCGCCTCCAGAGGCCAAAATCTTTGATTGTCCTGTCGTTTTGGGACAATTTCAACGTTCTCGCTTTTTTCGGCTCTCAGAAGGCCATGACGGCCCAAGCAGCCTCCAAAAAGGCTCCCAAACGGCCCAAGAGGCCTCCAAAGAGGCCCCAAGACGGCCCCAGAGGGCCCCGAGACGGCCAAAAAAACCTCCAAGACGGCCCAAGAAACCCCCAAGCAGAGGACCCCAAGAGAGCCCCAAGGCGGCCGCGAGAGGCTTCCAAAGTGGCCTCCGAAGTGGCCAGACGGCGTAAGAGCGCCCAAAGACGGTTCCAAAACGTCCCCAAGAGGCCCCCAGAGGCTCCAATGAGGGCCCCAAACGGCCCAGGAGGGCCCCAGACGGCTTAAAGAGGCCCCCAAGGCGGTCCAAAAAAAACTGAGGCGGCCCACAAGGACCCCAAGAGAACCCCAAGGCGGCCGCGAGAGGCCCCCAAGACGGCCTCCGAAGGGGCGGAACTGCGCAAAAACGCCCCAAGACGGCCCAAGATGCCCCCAAGAGGCCCCGAGAGGCCCCCAAGAGGCCCCCAAGGAACTCCCAAAAAAAACCTAGAGGCCTCCAAGAAATCCCCAAGGCCACAAGGCCACACAACGACTGGAACGTAATGCTATTTCCCCCCCTGGGCGAACGACGGCGCAGCGCCAGCCAGGTGGAAGTTGGTCAGGGCGGCGCGCATGATTAGAGCTGGCGCTGGAAGGGGATATGGGGAGGGAACGTAAAAAAGGAGGGAGGGGGAGAAGCCCCCAAGAGGCCCAAAGAAGCTCCCAAGAGGCCTCCAGGATGCCCCCAAGAGGCTCCCAAGAGGCCCCGCGACGACGTGACTGTACGTGCTCCGTGCACCCCGCGAAGCCAAAGGAATCCACGTCCGGAAGTGACGTGTTGCCGGAGGCAGGTCGCGCAGCGGAGCGGAAGCCCTAATGCAACATATCTCATGTATCCAATGATTGCGCAATTGCAACACATTGCAATGTGTTACGTTGTTCTTTCTCCCCCCCTACCCCCCCCCCTGGAGTCGCGCCACTTCCGTCGTCCCAAAGGTGGAGGGCCCTCCTTCGGGGGCCCAAAAACCTACAATAACCTATAAGAATTCAACACATTCGGCCTCTTGGGCCTCTTGGGGCCCCAAGAAGGTTTCAAGACGGCCCAAGATGGCCCCAAGACAGGCCGAGACGGCTTCAAGACAGCCCAAGGTGGCCCCAAGAGGGCCCATGAGGCCCCCAAGAAGGTCCAAGAGGCCCCCAAGAAGACTCCCGAGAGCGCCTCTGGAGGCCAAAATCTTTAATTTTCCCATAATTCTGAGACAATTTCGACGTTCTCGCCTTTTTCGGCTCTCAGAAGGCCATGACGGCCCAAGCAGCCTCCAAAACGGCCCAAAGAGGCCCCCAAGACGGTCCAAGAGGCCCCTAAGACGGCCCAAGAGGACCCCAAAACGGCCCCAAAGCGGCCGCGAGAGGCCCCCAAGACGGCCTCCGAAGGGGCGACACAGCAGAAAAACGCCCCAAGACGGCCCAGGACGCCCCCAAGAGACCCCAAGAGGCCCCCCAGAGGCCCCCAAGGGGCCCCAAGAAGCCCCCAAGAGGCCTCCAAGAAGTCTCCAAGAAGCATCCAACAGGCCCCATAGAACCCCCCCAAAACCCACACAGCGGCTGGAGTGTAATGTCATTTTTCCCTCCTGGGCGAACTGCGGCGCAGCGCCAGCCAGGTGGAAGCTGGTCACGGCGGCGCCCATGATTAGAGCTGGCGCTGGAAGAGGATATGTGGAGGGAGTATGAAAAGGAGGGAGGGGGGAGAGGCCCCAAAGACGCCCCCAAGAGGCTCAAAGAAGCTCCCAAGAGGCCTCCAGGAGGCCCCCAAGAGGCTCCCAAGAGGCCCCGCGACGACGTGACCAAGACGGTACAGAATGGCCCCAAGAGGGCCCCTCAAAAAACCCAGACGCCCCAAGAGGGCGCCAAGAGGACCTCCAAGAGCGCTTCCAGAAACAAGCATCATTGATTTCCCATTGAGTTTTGAAAGATTTTGGCGTTCTCGCCTTTGTCGACTCCCCGAGCCCCAGGACGTCCCAAGAAGCCTCCGACATGGCTCCAAGACGGCCCAATCAAACCTCAAGAGAGCCCTCAAGAGGGCCCGCAGGCGGCCGAAGAGGGCTCAAGCCAGCCCAATTAGGCCCTCCAAACACCTCACTGTACGACCTCACTGTACGTACTCCGGACGTGCACCCCGCGAAGCGAGAGGAATCCACGTCCGGAAGTGACGTGTTGCCGGAGGCAGGTCACGCAGCGGAGCGGAAGCCCTAATGCAAAGTATCCTATGTATCCAATGATTGCATAATTGGTTGATATTGCATTGTATTACATTATTCTGTCTCCCCCCCGTAACCCCCCGCCCCAGGCCACGCCACATCCACCGACCCAAAGATGGTGGACCCCTCCTGGGCTTCAACACCAACAAAAACCTAATTACGGGAAACCGATGATTCGGGCCCCTTGGGCATCTCGGGGGTCTACGCCGACGTCAAGACGGCTCAAGATGGCCCCAAGACGGGCCAAGACGGCCCAAAGACGGCCCAAGATGGCCCCAAGAGGCCCTACAAAGACCCCAAGACGCCCCAAGACGGCCCCCAGAGCACCCCCAAGAGCACCTCCAGAAGCCAAAAACCATTGATTTTCCAATGGTTGTTTGAAGATTTCAGCGTTCCCGCCTATTTCGACTCTCGGAGGTCCAGGACAGCTGAAACAGCCTCCGAAGTGGACCCCAGACGGCCCAAGAAGCCCTCAAGAGGGCCCCAAAACGGCCCAAGAGGGCCCCCAGACAGCCCCAAGAGGCCCCCAAGACGGCCCAAGAGTACCCCAAGACAGTCTCCGAAGGGACCAGACAGCGCAAAAGCGCCTCCAAGACGCCCACACGGGGCCCCAAGAGGTCCCCAAGAGGTCTCCCAGAGGCCCCCAAGAGGCCTCCCAGACGCCCCCGCGAGAACCCAAGAGGCCCCAAAGAGGCCTCCAAGGGGCCCCCAAGAAATTCCCAAAGGCCCGACAACGACTGGACTGTACGTGCTCCGGACATGCACCCCGCGAAGCGAGAGGAATCGTGTTGGGAGGAAGGGGTTGGGAGGAAGGGTATGAGCAATAGCATCCGGATGCAATGCCCGATACCTTCGAACGCCTACGTGTAATGATATCCCCCGTCCTCCCGACCCCATCCCCCCAACTCCCTGATAGTTGTCCTCCTGAAACCAAATTCAAACTGGACCAGGACAAAAGACGGATCTCTGAAAACTGACGGCTCTGGAGACAGAGCGTCGGGTGCCGCGGCGGTTCCAGAGCGCTCCGGAACGCTCCGAGAGCGTTTCGGAACGCTCGGAGCGAAGTATCCTGGTCCTGGGCCCGCATGATGGATCCTCCTCGAAATTGGCTCCTGGTCTTCCCCAGGGGCGTGCTGGAGTCGGAATTTCGAATGGGCATCCAGCCGTGGTGGCGAGAAACCGAAACCGAAATAGGTCCCCAAGGACCTCGCCCGGCATGCCGAGGTGCCACCAGAAGGCCAACAGAACGCTTACAACAGAAAGCCTCCGAACGAGCTCGGCCCTCGATCCTGGGCTTATGTTGCCCCCATCGTACTCACGGACCAAATGCCCCAAAAATATTCGAACACCCGAGCAAGTGTCGATACAGTGTGGAAACAGTGCCGGACGAGTGTCTCCCAGGGCCCGACACGTGAAAACCTTTGAGTTTCGGTCGTTTTTTGGTGATGGAATTTCTTACTGGTGATCAAGGCTAAACAATATGTTGGAACATCATAATCCTCGGCTGCACGTGAGAGTGGCCCTAAACAAAAATGGCCTTCGGTGCGCGACTTCACGGGGGACGAGGGGCGGCCGAACCCAGGCGCGCCAGCCGCTGCTGCCGCTCTGCGCTCTGCCATCGGAGAAAAGTCACTCTTCCGTCCAGTCGAGATCCCTCTGCATGTCACTATCGCGTCATGTCCAGTCACTCCAATTGGTGAAAGGGGCCCTGGGACACACAAATAGATAGACACTAGTCCGAGGATTCCCCATGTTTCCATATCTTCTCATATTTCCTTAGGGATCGACGATTGCTTTTGTCTGTGTGTTGGTTTCCATTGTTGAAGTGGGCCCGCAGCAAAAGTCACTCTGGCGAGAGGTTACTCTTACGTCCAGTCGAGACCCCTCCACATCGTGATCTCTCCACGCCGACCCCTCGCGTGCCAGGGGCCCTCGAACGCCACGACGCGAGCCGCCCCCAGGCGGAGGCACTCGTCCTGGGCGGGTCGCGCAAGGAACTGACATCGACGAGGGCGAAGGCGACGAGGAAGGCTCGACGAGGACGAGGGCGGCAGCGCGATTCCGGCGTGGAGGGGAACGAAGGCGCCGAGGAAAACCGACGGGGACGAGGGCGAGGGGCAGAGCTCGACGCTCGAAGCTGTTCGTAATCTTCGGGTTGGAGGTTGGCGGCGAGGCGGCCCTCTGCAAAAACAGCCAGGGTTTCGCCTTTCACGAAATTGCTGCGTCAACCGTTCTGGTCTTAGGTCGGGCGGCATGTCCCCCTGCAGGGGGATGTTGGACGAAAAATCAAACATATTCCAAACATATTCCATAAAAACCAAACATGATTTGTTATTATTATTGTTTAAAACAAAATCAGAGGCAGCATCGTGGAATAGGGATTCCCCGCTGCAATGTCCCGGCGGAGATCCGCGGGTCACGCCCGGAGGCCGCGAGGAGGACATCCACCTCCATCCTCCTTGACGTCAACCACCTCATCCTCCTCAGTCCTCCGCAACAAGCACCTGCTCGTGCACCTTCTCAAGCAGCACCACCATGGCATCCCCCTCCCCATCGTCCTCCTCCTCGTGGCCATCCTGGTCCTCCTCCTCCTCGTCCTCGTCCGGCTGCTCCTCCTCCTCCTCGTCACCCTACTCCTCGTTCTGCTGCTCCTCCTCCTCCTCCTCCTCCTCCTCCTCCTCCTCCTCCTCCTCCTCCTCCTCCTCCCCTACCTCCTCCTCGTCCTCCTCCCCCTCCTCCTCCACCTGCTCCCACACCAGATCATGGATAAGACGCGGCAGGCTGCAATAATTAAACGGCGCCGATGCACCTACATCCGCGGGCAGCTTGCGCGCGGGTGAAGGCGCAAGCAATCCCCGCGGCATCGCCCCCCGAACCTCAAACTAGGCGGTGCAACAGACCGCTTCTGTCAAAGCCTCGTTTCCCCCGTCGGGGGCGGTTGACCCACCCATCCCGCTAGCAGACCGTCGAGGCCTTGGATAAGGAATCCAGGGTCTGGAGCCTTGTGGAGATCCACTTGCGTGGAACGGGGGGGGGGGCAGAAGTTGTCCGCCCCTAATCATTGTGAGCTCTCTACCCTCCCTCCGTCTCCTCTCCCCCCCTATTTCTTCCTCCCTCCCGCCTCCCTCCTCCCTCCCCCCCCCTCCCACCTCCCTCCCACCCTTCCTGCGCCTCAGATCCCTGGGGGAGGGCGGCAGGTGAGCGTGCGGTTGCAGTTGCGCGCCCGCGGGCGTGTCGCCCAGTTGCGGTTGCGGTTGCGCGCCCGCGGGCGGGGGTCGAATTGTATCGCCCAGTTGCGGTTGCGGTTGCGCGCCCGCGGGCGGGTCGGTGTCGCCCAGTTGCGGTTGCGGTTGCGCGCGGAAATGTGTCGCCCAGTTGCAGTTGCCATGCGAACTTCGCCCAGTTGCGGTTGCGGCTGCGCGCCCGCGGGCGGGTCGAAATGTGTCGCCCAGTTGCGCTTGCGGTTGCGCGCCCGCGGGCGGGCGTATCGCCCAGTTGCGGTTGCGGTTGCGCGCCCGCGGGCGGTTTGAAATGTGTCGCCCAATTGCGCTTGCGGTTGCGCGCCCGCGGGCGGATTGAAATTTGTCGCCCAGTTGCGCTTGCGCGCCCGCGGGCGGGTTGAAATGTGTCGCTCATGTGCGGTTGCGGTTGCGCGCCCGCGGGCGGGTTCCAATGTGTCGCCCAGTTGCGGTTGCGGTTGCGCGCCCGCGGGCGGGTCGAACTGTGTCGCCCAGTTGCGGTTGCGGTTGCGCGCCCTCGGGCGGATTGCAATGTGTCGCCCAGTTGCGGTTGCGTGCCCGCGGGCGGGTTGAAATGTGTCGCCCAGGTGCGGTTGCGGCTGCGCGCCCGCGGGCGGGTCGAAATGTGTCGCCCAGTTGCGCTTGCGGTTGCGCGCCCGCGGACGGGTCGAAATGTGTCGCCCAGTTGCGTTTGCGCGCCCGCGGGCGGTTTGAAATGTGTTGTTCAAAGCGCCCTCCTGACGTTCAGTCAGTCAATCAGTCGGCCAATCAGTTAGTCAATCAGTCAGTCAATCAATCTGTCAGTCAATCAATCAGTCAGTCACCGGAGGGCACGGAATTTCACCCGGCTCCGCCAGGAAAAACACGTCCCCTGACTATTTTTTGACTATTAATTTTCCTCCTGTACAGGGACAGGCCTGCCTTAATTCTGGCCTCGCGGGTCCTCACCGGCGGACTGGGCAAGACTATAAAGACTATACGTATGACTCTGGCGCCACACTCCGGCGGACCGCTGGTGGCTCGGCACACTCGGCCGGCACGCCCTGCCCGTGGGCAAGTCCAAGGCCAACGCAGCCAATGGGTCTCGCAGGGGCTCGGACGCTCCGAGGCATCGCGGAAGGCAGGGCTCCTCAGAGAGAGGCCGCCCCTCCCGCGCCACCGCCGGCCTCTCTGGCACAGCAGCGTTGGACGCCATCAAGACCAACAGCGAGGATGCGCGACGAGGGCGCAAAAGGCCTTGGAAGGCCATGATTTTTGTTTCACCATGACCACAAAACCGAGATCGATGCTCTCGACCGCGCGGTACGTGGGCTCCCGCGGGAGACTACCCTATTATCACGATAACTCTTCGAGCGGGGCGCGGCCATCGAGGGTGAAAGTTTTTTCGAACGCGGCGCGGCCATTGACAGCAGCCAAGGATAGACCAACGAGGCACGGGTGCAAGGGTACCCCTGGGAGGGCAGGCCTCCTTAGAGCACTGCGCCCCCCTCGCGCCACCACCAGCCTCTTTGGCAGAGCAACAAAGGATAAGCCTCCTCCTCCTCCTCCTCCTCCTGCCCCTCCTCTCTCCTCCTCCTCCTCTTCCTTTTCCTCCTCCCCCTCCTCCTCCTCCTCCCGCCTCCTCCTCTCTCCTCCTCCTCCTCCTCCTCCTCCTCCTCCTCCTCCTCCTCCTCCTCCTCCTCCTCCTCCTCCTCCGCCTCTTCCTTTTCCTACTCCCTCCTCCTCCTCCCACCTCCTCCTCCTTCTCCTCCTCCTCCTCCTCCTCCTCCTCCTCCTCCTCCTCCTCCCTCCTCCTCCTCCTCCTCCACCTCAGAAAGAGTGCGTCCTGTGGTCGCTTGGAGGGGGGGGGAACCGGACACCCCCCTCCCTTGGATGGAGGGGGGGGGGTCGAAACACCCCCCCTCCCCTCCCGTGACGGGGGGGGTTCGAACCATCCCCCCTCTTCCCTCCTCTGCGCCCCGTCTCCTCGGGCCGGCGCTTGTGTCGGCGGCAGCTGGCGACGGCGGCGGGGACGACGATTTCCATTTCTGGGCCGGCGCCGGCGCCTGCGGCGGCGGGCGGCGGGGAGCGTCGACGAGGACGACGGTGGTTTGGGGTGGTGGTGGTGGTGGTGGTGGTGGTGGTGGTGGTGGTGGTGGTGGTGGTGGTGGTGGTGGTGGTGGTGATGGTGGTGTGGTGGTTTGTGGTGGTGGTGGTGGGTTGTGCTGCTGGTAGTGGTGGTGGTTGTGGCGGTGGTGGTGGTGTGGTAGATAGTGGTGGTGGTAGTGGAGGGTTTTTGTGGTGGTGGTGGTGATGGTGAGTTGTGGTGGTGGTTGTGGTGGTGGTGGCTGTGGTGGTGGTGGTGGCTGTGTGGTGCTGTTGGTGGTGGTGGCGGTGGTGGGTTGAGGCGGTGGTGGTGGTGGTGGTAGTGGTGGTAGTGGTGGTAAGTGTCGCTGCGTTCCCGCCGTCGCCGGCGCCAGCGCCAGCGCTGCTGGCCACCGCCAGCGCCGGCACCGGCGCGAGGAGGAAGGGGGGTTTGAACCCCACCCCCCCTGGGCTGCCTCTGGTCATCGTCGCTGCGTCCCCGCCGTGGGCGCTGCTGGCGGCCGCCAGCGCCGGCGCCGGCGCCGAGGGGGGGGGCGGGGGGCTTGAACCACCCCCCCTTGGGACGGGGGAGGGGTGTTCGGGGGGGGGGGTTGGTTGGGGGGGGGGAGTCCCCCTGGTTTTGATCGACGGCGCCGAATGTTGGGGGGTGGCCCACCCCCTGGTTCGAAACGCGCCACCGAATGTTCCCCAGGCAAGCGCCCGTGAAACGCGTTCTCTCCCACTTCAACCTCCGCCTCCACCTCCACCTCCTCCTCCTCCTCCTCCTCCTCCTCCTCCCTCCCCCTCCTCCTCCTCCTCCTCCTCCTCCTCCTCCTCCTCCTCCTCCTCCTCCTTCTCCTCCTCCACCTCTCCTCCTCCTCCTCCTCCTCCTCCTCCTCCTCCTCCTCCTCCTCCTCCTCCTCCTCCTCCTCCCCCAGGGGGCCAGGGGGCAAGCGCGCATAGGAGCCCGAGGACGGGGCAGAACCACCGGAACCCGCTGTTCCTCGCCTGACCTTCCAGAACAGAAGAGATATCCCTGCAGTCTGGTAGACCTCTCTGAACTGCACTAGCCTCGACCGTGGCGGAAGGTCAGGGTCCAGGGTGAAACCTCCAGGGCCCGTTTTTCCTCGCCTGACATTCCAGAGTGCAAGGAGTCCGCCACCGTGCCCTTAGCACACGGTGGAGTGCGGGCTGCTGCTACAGCCAGAGGCAGTTCTAGATGGTTAAGGGCCCAGACACCCAGCTTCCCGCACGCTCCTGGGCACTCCTGGGGATTTCCGGGAGCTTTTGGGGTGTGTCGCGTGCGTCTTCTGGCGTGCGTCTTCTGGAAGCCAGGAGTGTCCGTCAAAATCGCCACCAGATCCTCAAGATGTCAAGATGGCTTGAAGACGGCCAGAGAGGCCCGCAAGAAGCTCCATGAGGGGCCCAAGAGCACCCCAAAGAAGCAGAGGCCCAAATCTGTGTTCTTTAAATGTTTGAAGGAGTTTAGCCGTCTCGCGTTGTTCAGCTCTTAACGCTCCAAGACGGCCCAAGAAGCTCCGAATAGCGCCCCAGGACTGCTCAGGAGGCCCCCCGGAGGGCCCCACAACGCCCCAAGAGGGCACCAAGACGGCCCAATAGGCCCCCCAAGACGGCCCGAGAGGCACCCAAGAGGGCCCCAAGATTGGGAGCACGAACTTCGAGCCTTCCGCCCCAAGATGGCCCTGAGAGCCCACCAGAGGCTCCCCAGACCCCAAGACCCCTCCAAAAGATTCCCGAGAGGCATCCCGAGAGACCTTCGCTTGCATCCAAGACGCCTCTGAACCACAGCCCAGACACGGTGGCGGGGATGGCCCGAAGGCCAGTAGATGGCCCTGCAGACTGGTAGGCCTCCCTGAACTGCACGAAGCCTCGGCTGTGGTTATATTTCTTAGCCTTCCTGGAACTGGAACGTCAGGGTCCAGGACGCAGTTTCTTCTTGGAGACGGCCAGGAGGTCCGAACTGGATGGGGCCCCACAACATCGAGGTGGGGACGAGGCCAAATCCGTTTCAAAATCGGTCCCCAGACCCCTCCCAGGGTCCACCTGGTGTAGTTGCTCACCCTGGATTTGTTTGTTTCACGGTCCTGGGGCCCGAAAAGGTCCCTGAAGGCCGACAAAGGCTCAAAGCAGCCCCGAGCCCAGAACCTCGAGCCGCTCCCCCCTCCTCGAAAGAGAGGACCACGACGGGCTGAGAAAACGAGGGCGAAGGAAAAGCACTAAATGCGCTCGCGCGTCCAGGAATCGCGCCCGGGGCAGGTGGCCGAAGCCGCGGCCTCTTCGTGGCGACTTCTGGCGCGCCCCCGATCGTCCGTGGACACGCCCAGGCCGTGGAAGACGTCCAGAGCGGCCCAGGGGCGCCCGCCGGCCCAGAAGCCGGGCCGCTCCGACGGCCTGGGCGGGCGGCCGAGGGGGGGGGGGGCAGGGGCCCGAGGTGGAGCGGCCGTGCTTCGCGACGAGGGCGCAGCGGCCTAACAGCCGGAGGTACGATCAAGGAAACGATAGTTTCAGACGTCTGCAGCGTCCCAGGGGTTCCTGGAAACAGTCCTGGGCAACCTTCTGCTGTTCACGTTGGAGGGGCAAGCGTGCTCAAGAGACTGGGCCAGCTTGCTGGCAAGTTGGTCAGGAAACGCAGGAAACGCTGGCCCTGCTTTTCGGGAGGAGGTTTCTTGGAGCCCTTGGTGGCCACATGGAAGGAGTGAACCCAGGCAAGAGTGACCTTCGGCGGCAAGGACTTCCATGCCCTCTGCCGCTGCGGGGTCGGATGGCTCCTCGGCCGAACCACATGCACCTGGCCCCCCAACGCCGACGGAAGGCCGCGAAGGCGTGCCGTGCTCGGGGGGACCTAAGCATGCCTGGACCTCAGGCTTGAGTACGCCACGAATGCACACATATACATATACTATAAATATACAAATACATTTACATATACATATACCTATACCTATACTATACCGACGCCTATACCTATGCCTATACCTATACCTATACATATACATATACATATGTGTATACGACTGTATACAAATATGCAAACATGTGTACATACACATGCGCATACACATACATATATATATATATATACACATGTATATGCACATATTTGTGAATCTCTCATACACACAATCTCTCCGACGAGCTATGCATGTACCTTCAGGCAGGGCGGCGGTGTGAATCATCCATCGCCACCCTCCGCTGAGGTCCAGGAACAATGCATTGCACGGTGTCTGTATATTTTTTTGGGGCAGATTGCGCGTTGCGGGCCCCACCTTCCTGACAATTAATATCCTCGCAGCGGCATCCCTGGTCCCGACTGGGCCCCTGGACCGTCAGAAGCAGCCCGGGATGACAAACCTGTCCCAGCGAAGGGGTCCAGACCTCTGGGGAGCCATGTTGTGAACAAAATTATGACGTTGAATGCCTCGGAAGGTTCGAGGCTCGAGATTCGAGGCCTGGGCCCAAGTCTCTGGCTGGGGACCTCCGCAGGCCTCCAGGGACCTCGGGAGGCATCCGCCCAGAGGCTGCTCTCAAAGCCCGCCGACCCCAATGGCGTGCGAGAAGGAAACTCTCCCACCTTGGCCCACCCGCCTGCGTCTGACGTTCACCGCGCCGCCCCCTCTGACCCCCCCCCCGATGTCGCGAATCCACTGCAACATCGCGAAAAATCACGACTGGAAGTCTAAGCCCCGTAGCCTGATCTGTCTGCGGTGTTCCTCGAGCCCGACCGATCACCCCTGAAGGCCCGGGGGCAGAACCCCACCGAAAGCGCCCGTTGTGGAAAAATCCAGCGCACACTCGTCGCCTTGCCCCACTGCCTAGCCTACTGTCTGACTGGACAGGCGCTCTAGCCAAAACCCTGGATGCTCATTCTGGGGAGCTTCTTGGAAGCACTCGCTCCACTCTTGCGCCGAAGCTGCGTCGAACGTCCGTCGAGATGAGTCGACCCTGAGTCGAACCTCAGTCGAACCTGAGTCGAGCCTGAGTCGAACCCTGAGTCGAACTTGAGTTGACCTGGGGTCGAACAGATCCGTTGGGTGGGCCCCAGGAGGGTCCCCCAAAAAGAGCATCCGAACATCCCTTTGGCGACCCCTCCGACGCCCCACCTCCGACCAGGGATTGCCGAGCCGCGGCGCCCCGACCAGCAAACCCCCTCGGCTGCACAAGGGGGGCCCGGGCCCCTCCCCGACACCCCGCCTCCGCCCGGGAGTCCCGGCGCCGAGTCGCCATGTCTCCCGCGCGGGGGGGCAGCAGGCACTCGCGAGAAGAACTCTTACTGACTACAAGAGGCACTTGGCCGCCTCATGCGGCTCCTCCCAATGCTCGTCCTACTTCTCCTCCTTCTACCTCGTCGTGGTCAGCGTCCTCATCTTCAGTGTCGACGGCACCGGCCGTAAGGCCTTCGCAATCTTACTCACTATAAGAAGCGCTGGGGCACAGCATTCGTCTTCGAATGTCCTGAGGCGCCCCCCGAGCTTCTGCAGAGCGCCTGCTGGCAGGCAGGCATCTTGCTGGATGCGCCAACGGTGTCCCGCGCTGGACGGAACGAGATTGCAGAACAGGCCGATCGAGAGGAGCGAACCCCAGTGCTGACCCAGACATGAGACGTCCTGATTTTTTCAGGAGGGGGTCCTTGGAAGTCCCGACCCGTTCCCTGGGACCGGTTTTTCGTCCTGAGTCGTTGTTTGACGCTTCCGAGGCCCGGCGAGGGCCCCCCGAGGCCGAAAATGGCAAAACAACCTGCCGCCCCGATTGTTTTTTACGACGCGATCATGTCTGGGCCTGTTCGAGAGGGACCGACCTTTCGATCGAGCCACCTCGGCCGCGCCCGGAAGGCACCCCACCGACCGGCACCCTCCCTCCCACTCGTGGGGCCGACGACTGCCCGCCCCTCTGCTCTGAAAAGGCCAGTGCCCCAGACACCCCCTACGCTGCCCATGGCCCAGATGATCCTGGTGATGAAGTTTGTGATGATGATGACGACGACGACGACGACGACGATGATGATGATGATGACGACGTTGACGATGATGATGATAATGCTGGTGATGATGTCAATAAAGATAATGTTGAGGATAGTTGAACTGATCGAGGCTGAAAGAGAGGGGGGCTTCAGGGATGGTCGGTCGAGCCATGATCATGATGGTGATGGTAGCGATGATGATGGTGATTAGGATGATGATGATGATGATGATGATGATGATGATGGTGATGATGATGACGACGTTGATGATGATGATGATGATGATGATGATGATAATGCTGGTGATGATGCCAATAAAGATAATTCTGAGGATAGTTGAACTGATCGAGGCTGAAAGAGAGGGGGGCTTCAGGGATGGTCGGTCGAGCCATGATCATGATGGTGATGGTAGCGATGATGATGGTGATTAGGATGATGATGATGATGATGATGATGATGATGATGGTGATGATGATGACGACGTTGATGATGATGATGATGATGATGATGATGATGATGATGATGACGCGATGATGATGATGATGATGATAATGCTGGTGATGATGTCAATAAAGATGATTCTGAGGATAGTTGAACTGATCGAGGCTGAAAGAGAGGGGGGCTTCAGGGATGGTCGGTCGAGCCATGATCATGATGGTGATGGTAGCGATGATGATGGTGATTAGGATGATGATGATGATGGTGATGATGGTGATGATGATGATGATGATGATGATGATGATGATGATGATGATGATGATGATGATGATGGTGATGGTGTTGGTAATTGTTGTGTCCGTGCGCTGCGTTGCCACGGCGCGTGCGTGGCGGAGCGTGCTGGCTGTCTCGTTCCTCTTTCCTTCGGGAGAACTGATTTCGAGAACGCGTGCTTGGACAAAAACCTTTGGACAGGTCGGACCCCCCAAAAAGAAACATTTGAATCGCCCAAAGAACCGGCCCCCGCCCCATGACACCGGCCTGTTTGAACGGGGAAGGGACCCTCCCCGGAGGGGGGATGTCGAACTGGGCCCTCCCTATCCGACGGGGTGGGGGTTAAACGACCCCTTCCCCTCCCTTCCGCGAATAGAATCTAGAATCCTATTAGTGCTCGATCGAGCTTGAATCGAATCCTCTTCTAGCTGGATCGACCTTAAATAACATCCTAGTCGGCAGTCGGCTTCGATCCAACTCTAACACCATCGTGCCATAGCTGGATCAAACCCTCATTAGCTCCTACGAGGGCTTGATCCAGCTCTAACTGAATCCTACTATAGCTGGAATCATCTTTACTGAGATCCCAATCGAGCTCGATCCAAGCCCACTGGGCTCCTACTGGAGCCGAATCGATCGAGCTCGAGCTCGATCCCAATCGAGCTCGAACCAGCTCTATAAATGGATCCGAGTGGTGCTCGTTCCAACTCAAACAGGATTTACTATAGCTGGACTCAACTCTGGCTGAATCCTTCAAGGGCTCTACCCAACTCTACTGACATCTTACTCGGGCTTGCTCAAGGCTTTGATGACATCCTACTGAAGCTCAATCGTCGTCGTCGTTACCCGACGGCGCCGGCGCCGGCGCTCACCGTCGTCGGTTGCGTTGCCATTGGGGAGGGAGGAGGGGGGGGGAGGCGGCTCGAACCCACCCAACTACAAGTCAGGCCCCACCCCCAGCTCCCACTTCGAACCCCGACGGGTGCGGCTCCCCCCTGGTCCGAACACTCCCCCCTTCATTTCAGGAGGGGGGAGGGCTGGTTCGAACCCCACCCCTTCCCAGCGTGCGCAGAATGCGCTGTGTTCTCCTATGAACACTAGCGGAGCCGGAAGCGGAGGGAGGGCACAGGGGGGGCAGAGGAGAAAAAGTGGAGAAAAGACCAAATACATCGAGGTGACGACGGCAATCAAGTAATTGACTGACGTCGGGCGACATTTCGGATAGCTCTGGTGTGGAACAGGTTCGTGACATTGACCTTCGCGAGACGGAGAGCTGCTGGCAGCGAACACCGGACCGCCCATTTCAGCATGGAGCGGCCTTCCCTGCGTCCACGGTCTGGGTTGAAGTGTGACAGGGTCAAATGTTACCTATCAGCTGGGCGACAGGCTGCCATTGTTTTCCTGGCGTGCACCGCGCTGAACTTGATGATGGGTCTGGGTTCTCTCCCTCCCTGTCGAACCACGTTTCCGTCCGCTTGTACGCAGTCCTTGGAGATGAAAAAGGTCGAATCAATTCAATGTGCCCTGTTTGGGTTGGGTTGGTTCGAGCCCGTACAGGAGCTCAGATTTAATGGCTGCGCGTTGCACTTGCAATTTGAATTTAGCAGGGCACCTGATGTCTCTCTCTCTCTCTCTCTCTCTCCGAAACAAATCCACCTTCTTGAGCATTGCCATGCATACCTCAATTCTCGTTTCCCATTCCCGCGTGTTGCCGAGTGTTCTTTAAGTCGGCAGCCCTGACATTTCACCCTGCCTATACGTTAACTGCTTGTGCCGTCAACCTAGCAGATGTTCGGCATTCCAGCAGCTTCGGCTACCTCGCATTTCCCTCTGCAACATTGCATTACATGTCTGGCTCCTTCGTGCTCAGTTGCTGCAAGAATCCTATACAGTGACCTATAGAACTTCACCGACATGTGCCCCCAGGCCCGATGAACACCCTATCAAATTATCACCGGACTGGTGGACGTCGTGGAACATGGTAGTCATGGCTACCAGACACACATTCGTGCCAATACAGAGCATCCCTGGTGGATTCCGGAATCCTGAGAGTACCAGACGGATGTCTGGTCGCCGTATGGAAACTTTGGCTTGGGTTCTTGGTACGATGACTGAAAACGTTTTGTAACTTGACGGGCACCCCCATCCTCTGCAAACCCGCGGGTACGCTGGTCTTGGCGAGTTTACCAAACGTGTTCTCCCAACCTAAGAGTGCAAGTGAGACCTGGAGACCTATGATCTCACCCTCTTCTGCAGCCCTGCGCGCGCAGTGTATGGCTGCCGAGGTGAGGGTGCACGCAATTACTGTAATAATGATGCTGATGGTGGAGTTACAGATGATGATGATGATGATGATAATGATGATGATGATGATGATGCTGATGCTGATGATGATGATGATGATGAAGATAACGTGCGACGAGACGCCGTGGCCAAAGACATTATGATGATGCTGATGATGACGACGATGGTAATGAGCATCCTCCTCCTCCTCATCATCATCCCAAGCGTCATCATTATCGCCAACATGATCATCATCATAAGCATCAGCATCGGCATCATCTGTATCATCATTATCATCTTCAGTAAGAACCGTATCATGATCAGCCTCAGCCCCCCGCCCCTCATTCCCAGTGCTCGGCCCAGTGCCTGAAATCGGCACATCTGGAATTGGCACGAACAAAACATGGGGTCGATGCCCACCAGCAGATGTTGGCAGAAACCGACAGCGGCCGATGTTAGGCAGGCAACCTTTTTCCTCAACTGCGACGCCGAGATCGAGGCCTTCTCAAAATAGGCAAGATCTGCTGTCGGTCTTCGTCTGCTGTCTTTGCGTGCCGATTTCGATCGTGGCGATCAGAAGGACCTGGCACTCCGATCAAACCCTCTCGTTGCCCAGGGGAGGCCCCACCCCACGTCCGGCACCGCGCCCCCACCCGAGAGGCCCAATACTGCATCCTCTGTCTGAGGCGGCCAGCACTCAGAGCAACACCCCTGCTGCCCTGGGGACACTTCCCCCCTCTTTGGCCACCCCGCCGCCCCCGCGAGCCCACGGCCACATCGGAAGGAGCCCCTGGCCCCCCGCGGAGCCTGCTGCACTGCGAGACGGCGCGCATGCCAAGAAGCCTTTCGGCCCACGTCCAGAATCTGCGGCCACGAACCTGCTCTTAGCGTGTCGCGGCGGCGGCCCCAGCGACAGGCTACGTCTTGCAAGCTGATGGCGTGTCGCTCCGTTCTGCGGGGTGGGAGGCCGGGGACACCTCGGGACGCTGTCGCCTGGGGACGGAGACGTGGTCAGCGAGTCGCGCCGATGAGTGGTTGGCCAGAACTGGAGGCGTGGCACGCCAAGCACACGTTCCTGACCGCATTTCGCCTCAATTCTAGCAAGGAGTGCGATCATCACAGCGGCAAGGGAACTACAGTCAAAGCGTGTATCAAGGACAGGCGGCAAGGACGCAAGACTCTTGGAGGCCGAAATTTGAATTTTTGGGGCGGCGGCGACCCGGGAAAACGGCAGAGGACGGGCCGCAGAGGCAAGGACACAAGGGTACCCTAGACGAAGACGCGCATCCTTACTAGGCGCGTTGATTGCATCGATGAGCCAGGGAACCAGGCGGCGCGTTCTCTCGTACAGGTCCCTCTCTGACCGCCCCGCCCTGGCCCGTGAGCCCCGGTGCGGAATCCTGTGCCCCGAAGGGCCAGAAGCCCGACCAGTGCCTCCCCCCTGACCTTAGTCTATGGGCCCTGGAAACGACAGGGCCGTTCTTTAACCGGTTGCGTTTTGCCATTTTTTATGCTGGTTCCGACGCCGTTTTTGTTACCGGTTCCGTCGCCGTTCTTTTACCAGTTCCCGCTCCGGTTCCAATCCTGGAGCCGTTTTTGCTGCCGTTTCCGATCGCCGTTTGTTGCCGTTTCCATGTTCAAGGGACACTTTTTCGGAAACGGTGAATTATCCCGGCAAAGCAACCTAACAGCGATGTTTAGGAGCATATCTGGAAGCATTCCCCTTAAGATTCGGATGAGAATCCAGTTGTAGAATTCTGCTGTTCTCGCAGTCGTAGTCGCATTCAGCGCCTCATGAGCCTCAGCCTCAGCCTCAGCCTCAGCCTGGCCTCAGCCTCACAGGCCTCAGCCTCAGCCTCAGCCTCAGCCTCAGCCTCAGCCTCAGCCTCAGCCTCAGCCTCAGCCTCAGCCTCAGCCTCAGCCTCAGCCTCAGCCTCAGCCTGCTCAGCCTCAGCCTCAGCCTCAGCCTCAGCCTCAGCCTCAGCCTCAGCCTCAGCCTCAGCCTCAGCCTCAGCCTCAGCTCAGCCTCAGCCTCAGCCTCAGCCTCAGCCTCAGCCTCAGCCTCAGCCTCAGCCTCAGCCTCAGCCTCAGCCTCAGCCTCAGCCTCAGCCTCAGCCTCAGCCTCAGCCTGCCTCAGCCTCAGCCTGCCTGCCTCAGCCTCAGCCTCAGCCTCAGCCTGCCTTCAGCCTCAGCCTCAGCCTCAGCCTCAGCCTGCCTCAGCCTCAGCCTGCCTCAGCCTCAGCCTCAGCCTCAGCCTCAGCCTCAGCCTCAGCCTCAGCCTCAGCCTGCCTTCAGCCTGCCTCAGCCTCAGCCTCAGCCTGCCTCAGCCTCAGCCTCAGCCTGCTTCAGCCTCAGCCTCAGCCTGCCTTCAGCCTCAGGCCTGTGGCCTCAGCCTGCCTCAGCCTCAGCCTGAGCCTCACTTATAAGCTTATAAGAAACTTTACGAAAACATTACGCGAACTTTAAGATAAGTTTTATAAGTCGTTTTAAGTCATTTTAACTTTTTCATAAGGTTCAAGATAATTCAAACTAACCTTTTGAGGTTTCGTATGATTTCTCATCTTGGGGCGATGCGGATATCAAGCAAACACGTTGCAAATCTAACATAAGCATTGGAACCACTGTGGCCCCATCGGAACCCTGCAAGGGCACCTGCATGAGATCAGACCCCTGCAGGCTTATATATCACAATCATTAACCGCAACATCACCATCAAACGCCATCATCATCATCATGTAGCCTAGCCGTTTTGGCTCAGTTTATTGTAGCCGCGTGCCCCAGGAGCGCAGCTCAATGTCTTCACTTGCCACATTCGTTCGGCAACGAATTGAGTACGTCAACCTCATGGCGCAATGCGGCTCGACAGGTGACAAGCACGATCGATTGAAAGTCGATGCGACTGCTGGGATTCTTCAGGGCATTCGCACGGTCAAGGGCATCAGGCCAGATGATGCCATCCAGATACACAGCATCATTTCAGGCGTCCTCCCTGCAGCCAGCGTGGAGAACATCATGACCAGCTTGAACGGGAAGGTGCACCTGAGTGGCTCGCTGACTGGAGTGGTGACGCCAGAGAAACAAGTCAACCAGTACATCGACGTCTACATGACAGAGGAGGCATGGACGAAGTTCCTCGACGCGAGCGGAGACCCCCAGACCAAGCTGATGTCTATGGCGATGCAGTTCGTATTGATCGGCATTCGGAGCCCCGACGAGAAAACAGCCGCCCGTGGCGCGGCGCTGGCCCTTCAGACGGAACCCTACAACGTCGATCGGCTTCTCGAGGAGACTCGCAGGTTCAAGGCCCTTGTGAGGGCCACCGCGGAATCCTCGCCGACGATGCTTCAGGGGCCGAAGAACTACCCAGAGAACCTCCAGGACTTCGAGCGCGAGAACCCTGACGTGTACAAGCAGGCCTTCTCGGAGCAGCCCCCAGCGCCGACGCGCTGGTCAGTGCAGCACAGGGCCATGGTGGAACAGATGAAAGTTT
This sequence comes from Prorocentrum cordatum, assembly GCA_963575745.1. Classification (NCBI taxonomy): domain Eukaryota; class Dinophyceae; order Prorocentrales; family Prorocentraceae; genus Prorocentrum; species Prorocentrum cordatum. Next base: position 399,336 of record CAUYUJ010010424.1, on the reverse strand, counting down.
GCAGGAATTCGAAAACTGGATGCGAGCACGCGGTGCCCCCTCAGAAGAAGGGCGTGATGCGGCAGTTCATGGGCCACCAGCAGCAGCAGCAGATCTATCACAGCTCCCCGAGCTCCCTGATGCCTGGCGCCCCGAGGTTGCAGCTGGCCATGCCGAGCCCGACAACGCCGAGGCAGGCGCCGTCAGCGCTGCAACTGTGCGACGCGCCGTCCAGCCACGGCGCGCCCTCGGAGGCCCAACAATCCGCGCCAAGCGCAATCGTTGCGCCGCTGGCAACCGTGCAGCAGGCGCAGCTCCCGCCTCCAGCTCCCGTTCCAAGCGGACCTCCAGCGATCGCTGCAGCCGCCGCAGCCGCCCCCAGCATGGAGCAGGTGACCAGCATGATCCAGAAGCGCTTGCGGAAGGACAGCGAGGCCGACCTTGCCGAGTCGGAGGACGGCAGTGGCGAACACGAGGACAGCGACGAGGAGGAGGAGGAGGAGGCGATGGTAATGACGACGATGGTAACGATGATAACGACGACAACGATGACGGTGATGATGTTGGTGATGATGAATCTGCAGATGGCGATGGATGATGATGATGATGATAATGATAATGATAATGATAATGATGATGATGATGATGATGATGATGATGATGATGGTAATAGCGATGGCGATGGTGGTATGCCGATGGTGATGGTGGTGATGATGGTGATGGTGCTGATGGCGACGATCCTGGCACTGCCGATAATGGTAACGGCGTCGGTACTGCTTACGATGGTGATGACGACGGTGTTGATTCTGACGACGGCCTCGGCGACAATGGCAGCGGTGGCGATGGCGAAGAGGAGGAGCAGGAGGGGCCAGAGGAGGAGGAGCAGGAGGGAGAGGAAGAGGGGGAGGAGGATGCGGAGGAAGCGGCGCCCCAAAAGGGGATGGACGAGGAGGAGGAGGAGAAGGAGGAGGAGAAGGAGGAGGAGGAGGAGTTCTTCTTCCTCCTCCTCCTCCTCCTCCTCCTCCTCCTCCTCCTCGCCCCCCTCATCGCGTCCTCCTCCTCTTCCTCCAGCTCGCCCTCCTCCTCCCCCTCCTGCCCAGGGGCCAGCGGTGAAGCGCAGCGTCAAGGCGAAGGCGAAGGCCACCAGCAGGGGCAGGGGCAAGGGCAAGAACTCGTCCAAGGGCAGGGGGAGAGGCAAGCACGAGCCGAAGGTAACCTGCAAGCGGAAGCCCGCCATGGCCAGCAGCTCTGCCGACGACCTCAAGTTTTCGAAGAGCGCGGCTCCCAGGTATTTCGGGCCCGCCACGATCTACACTTCTGAGGCTCACGGATCGTTCCGTGTCAAGCCGTGCCCTGGGTCCACAAAAGAGACTGTGTTTTCTTTTAAGAAGTACGGTGGTCGCCCAGAAGCGTGGGGCGCATGCGTGAAACACGTGCGGAGCACGTACGCGTAGACGGAGGAGGAGAAGGAGGAGGAGGAGGAGGAGGAAGATGAGGATGAGACTGATACACCGTGCGCGAGTGGAGTTTGTGGTCATTCATTGCTCTCGAGTGCGCTCTGCCTCGGGCGGCGGCCCTCTGGCGCCGCTCGTTCTTTTTCTTTGGCTCGCCCTCAGTGTGGGCGAGCTCCCTTGAGCTGCGCAGCACTGTCGCAGGTTGCGCTGACGGGCGAAGGCCGCAGCAGCCTATAGTTTCCAAACAAACAGCCCCCGCGCTATGGTCATCACATATGCGACCGCATCCACAGTCAACATCAATACCACCATCAGCATCAGCACCATCACCATCACCGCCACCATCATCACCACCATCACCATCACCATCAATCGCCATACTCAACAGCATCACCATCATCACCACCATCGTCATCCCAGCCATTGTCATCAGCATGGTCGTCATTATCAGCATCGCCATCTGCATAATGGAGGCATTGATACCCAGTTAACACCACATTAACAAAACACATCACCGATAGCACTGACAAACATCGCCACCGTCATCGCTATGTGCCCATCTTCACCGCAAGTTTGTCTGTAGCCATTTTGGGCTCTGTCCTCACGTTTGGGCGACAGTCGAAACTTCGATACACATCACCAGATGCCAAGCAAAGACATTAAGAACATGTCACGGGAGGAGTTGGTCCGCAAGGCGACGTCGCTGCAGAAGAGCAAGGACCGCTTCAAATCGCAGGTGCACGCTCTCAAGGCTGAAAACAAGGACCTCGAGCAGCTTGTCGAGCGCATGATGAAGCCCGTTCTTCGCGCGCTCCATTCAAAAGATGCCCCGAACGTTGTCAAGGTCAAGCGCCATGCACTTTGGGCGCCGCCAGGCATGATCGTCAAGCCAGACGCTCCGTCAGACGCTCCAGCGGGTGATGGGAGCTCGAGTGATTGAGGGTCGCCGTGAGTTTTAGGTCGCTGATGCGTTGCCTGCCTCAAGTAACGACGGGGGAGGGCGTTGGGAAGTCGAGGGGGAGAACAAGAAGGAGGATGAGAAAGAGGAGGAGCGACCAATAATGCAGCTGCAGTCTTCTGCTCCCGTCTTGGCCAGGCCTTATAATGCAGTTGCGGTAGATCGTTGCCCGTGGCCAGTCCAAAAAATATATACTGTGCCATCGGCGACGTCAGGGCGGGGACAAGTCAAGTTGTTGTTATAGTTCACGCCTCACCTCTCCTCCACCTCTGCCCCCTGCCCCCCCCCCCCCTGCCGTACCGCAGCCATTTTGGCCCGAGCACTTTTCCACTCGGCAAGTTCTGCTGCAGCGAGGCTGCCGCTCAGCGACGTCCATGGCAGCAGCGAGGTGCAGCGTGTGCAAGGGCGAGACGACGGGGGCCAACAAAGGCCGCTGTACGAAGTGCAACACCATCCACACTCGCATCATGCGCGTCCTCGGGGACGAGACCAAGGCTGCCTTCAGCAGCACCGTGGTCGACAAGGCACAGTTCTTCCAGCGCGCCCAGGACGTGTTCGGAGAGGACTTGAAGGCCATGGTCTTGGCAGAGATCGAGGAGAAGTCCGAGACCTACACCGAGGTGGAGATGCAGGGCACAGGGGATTTCTTAGACGAGGACGACCTGAAGGAGAAGTACAAGAACAAACCACTGAGGCTGAAGGGCATCTTGGCCAGGGCGAGGCGCTTCACGGACCCGATTTCGGGCGTGGAGCTCATCGAGGACATGCAGTACAAGAGCGTGGGCAAGTCAGGGCAGCGGGACTCCTCCACAGTCAAGCGCACGGCCTCCTGCGAGGAACAGTACAAGCCGAAGAGAGCGAAAAAGGGGCCGCAGGGACCTGCAGGCTCTGGAGAGGGCGGCGGCGACGAGGCTGTGCCCCTGACGGAGGCGATGAAGAAGCAGATCACGGCAGCTCAGGCCGCCATCAAGAAGGCCAACGAGACCCTCACGAAGGCACAATGCGGCTGCATGGAGGGCGAGAAGAAGTGGATCGAGTTCGTCCCGAAGTACGTCCTGGACAAGAACAAGGCCGCAACCGCAAATGCGGCATCCGTCCTGCAGCTCATTCAGATGGCGTTGGACAATCATCAGATCGCGAACCCAAAGAATGTCAAGGCGCAGATTGCGAGCGTCAAGGAGGAGCTGAAAGAGACGACTCGTGTGACGAAGTTGCAGGTAACCGAGGCCAAGAATATGGTAGAGGATGAGGAGGAGCTCATCGAGGATGAGGAGGAGCCCATCGAGGAGGACAAGGATGTCACGAAGTGAGAGCGCTGCAGGCAACGCCACACTGTGCGCAGTGTGATTTCGTTTGGGATGTTCAGACGCTCGAGCCTGTGGCGAACCACTGCTCGAGAGCCGCTGGCAGCCAAGTCAGCATCACCGCCATCGCCATGCTCATCATCACCGCTCCAATCGCCACATATCGTCATCGACATCATCGTTCTGACCACTCCCACCGCCATCACAATCACGATTACCACCCCACCATCCCCACCACAACTATATATCGCACAGTCGGCAATCGTCGTTACTGGATCATAACAACTAACATCATCACCACCGTCACTACCTTCATCATTACAAGCATCGCCATCATCATCGGGAACACCCTCATCACATTCATCATCCTACTGCGGAAGCCAGAGAGAGAGAGAGAGAGAGAAAGAGGAGGTGAGAGGAGGAGGAGGAGGAGGAGGAGGAGGAGGAGAGGAATAGAGAGAGGAGGAGGAGAGGGAGGAGGAGGAGGAGGAGGGGGAGGAGGAGGAGGAGGAGGAGGAGGAGGAAGAGGAGGAGAGGAGAGAGGAGGAAGGAGGAGGAGGAGGAGGAGGAGGAGGGGAGGAGGAGGAGACGAGGAGGAGGAGGAGGAGGAGGAGGAGGAGGAAGAGGAGGAGGAGAGAGAGAGAGAGAGAGAGAGAGAGAGAGAGAGAGAGAGGAGGAGGAGGGAGAAACAGGTTGCTGCTGAGGGAGAGAGAGAGAGGAGGAAGCGGAGGAAAAGAGGAAGATGATGAGGTGAATGGGGGGGGGAGAGAGGGGACTGAGCAACCCACTTCACTCTGACAACGGACCCTTCAGAATCCATCAGTCCTCGTTTGCCCCCCGCCCCCTTCTCTCGCGCGCGAAAGAGGGGTGTGCCGGAGGTGTGCCGGAGGTGTGCCGGAACCCTCCGCCCAACCGAATGTATCGTGTGCCGGGCCCCCCCCCGTGTGCCGGAACGTGTGCCGGAATGTGCCGGCCCCGCCCCCCCTCGGAAGTTCCGAATTTTAGATCTGAGATTCCGAAGGCCTACTCGAGGGTTTGATTGGGCCCTTCGAGGCTTAAGAAAACCAAACGGGGCCCCCCAAACACCTCAAGAAGGTTCCAATCATAATCTCTCGATTTCAGATGGATGGGATGTAAGCTCTACGATTGGAAGTTACACGCTGGAAATTGTGTTGGCAACGTATCGGCTTAATCAGGGCATACATACAGTAGAGATGATGCAGAGATGAAGCTTGGATTTAACTAACATGTAGGGGCTGAAATTACATCTGACACATGGTTCTGGATGGAGCCAGACGGGGTGTAAAAGATAGGCGCGAGCGACCATTCTTTACGAAGATTTCGACTTGCTGGATCCTCCCGTATATGCAAAAAACAGTTTCAACAGATAGGGCATCTTGAGTTTAGGATTCAATGAGTGTGTATGGGGAGGAGGAGGATGAGGAGGAGGAGGGGGAGGAGGAGGAGGAGGAGGACGAGGAGGAGGACGACAAGGAGGAGGAGGAAGAGGAACGACCCCTGAAACGCCACATCGATGTCGCATTTCAGGGGTCGAGGAGGAGGAGGAAGAGGAGGAGGATGAGGAGGAGGAGGAAGAGGAACGACCTCTGAAACGCGACATCGATGTCGCATTTCAGGGGTCGAGGAGGAGGAGGAGGACGACGAGGAGGACGACGAGGAGGAGGACGACGAGGAGGAGGACGACGAGGAGGAGGACGAGGAGGAGGAGGAGGAAGAGGAACGACCCCTGAAACGCGACATCGATGTCGCATTTCAGGGGTCGAGGAGGAGGAGGAGGAGGAGGAGGAGGAGGGGGAGGAGGAGGAAAAGGATGAGGAGGAGGAGCGATCAGGAGCGATCAGATGAAAGGACAGCGTACGTCCACAAACGGCGCCATGGCCTTCGGTGACCTGGCCCGCTTGAGGGTTAAAACTGAGGCCTCAGTTTTAACCCTCGGAAGCGGCAACTTGAGCCACTCCCTCGGGGGGTGGAACGCGACCACTCTACGACGATTCACGCAGGCAAGCTGGGTGAAAAGCCAATGCAACAACAATAAAGTTAATAGAGTCTATGAGAAGCGACTGCACTCCATGCAGCTCATCATTACTGGTGCCCCTGACGCCAACATGTTCTACTGCGTTAAGAACATGTTGCTGCAATGCATGACATTAGACGCCCGTCGAAATCGCCTGCGTGAATCGTCGTAGAGTGGTCGCGTTCCACCCCCCGAGGGAGTGGCTCAAGTTGCCACTTCCGAGGGTTAAAACTGAGGCCTCAGTTTTAACCCTCAAGCGGGCCAGGTCACCGAAGGCCATGGCGCCGTTTGTGGACGTACGCTGTCCTTTCATCTGATCGCTCCTGATCGCTCCTCCTCCTCATCCTTTTCCTCCTCCTCCCCCTCCTCCTCCACCTCCTCCTCCTCCTCCTTCTCCTCCAAGATAAACGCAAGGAAACGCTCGACACCACGCCAGAGAGCCTCGACTCCGAGATAAGTCACGTAGACGCTAAATGCAAATCAAACCACTCAGAATCATACCCTCTCAGAATTCGACCACTCAGAATCACATTCACCATATATCACGTAGACACACTCATAAACAGACCGACTCGCAGATGCTTGTAGACTCTCATAAACAGACGGACTCACAGATACTTGTAGACCCACTCATAAACATACCGACTCACATATACTTGATGTGCAGACGACACGCATGGCCACACATCGCACACATCATCGCCATCACGTTAGCCGCTTTGGGCTCAGCTGTATTGTGGCCCGAATTCAGTGCACCGTTTCGGAGTCCACGAACCCAATGCCTGGCAAGAAAAGGAAAAACGATGCTGCGTTCGAGACTTACGCAGTCGCGGCGGCTGCGAGCGGATGTGCTGCACTAACGATGATTCAGGCTATGGCAGACACGGTTCCATCGGACGCCCATAGAGTGCAATGGGCGCGCAAACGATCGCATCGGCACCTCCATTCCATTCGGAACGCAAGCACGCCCTATGGCACTGTCGGCACGAACACGTTGATCGTGGGGCCTGGTGGTACGCTGGCGGTGAATCAGGTTTGCCCAGCTGCTCTCTTGTATTACTTGTGCTCTGTATCGGCCAGTTTTTTCCGTTTTCTCAGCGGTGTAGTACAGCGTGCGTTCCCAGAAGCTTTGGACATTGTGCTGTACTTAGACAAGGCCAAGCCAGGGAACGAAAGGCGCCCTGACGATGGACGGTCTTGCCAATGCCTTTATTTCACAATCTTGCAATACCCCGCCTGGTTCATGAAAGGGGATTTTGCTTGGATGCCGTTCGCTTACGTTAGAGTTGCTGATCAGAAAAAAAACAAAGTGACAGATTCACACCTTGTTCGAATCATGACCCGCTCGTTGCTCGAGTCTTTGAGCTGCGTTGGCTTGACACACAATGGTGAGTTTATGCAATTTCGCGCTAAGCCGTCGGTGCTCGTCGCCGACTGGGAGCAGCATGTGAGGGCATTCAACCACGCTGGTTTCAACGGCAGCGTGCCGTGCGGATGGTGTCGGAATATATTGGGGCGGTGTCGCCCATTTCACCACCCCTACTTGGTCCACGTCGATAGCGCCGAGTACGAGCGCATGGACCCGCACACGCCCGAAACCCTGCACGAGCTGGCAAGACGCGTGGCGGCGTGCGCACATGGCGGAGGGGACCTCGCCTTTCTGCAGCAGAGCACTGGCATCAAGTGGGACCCCGAGGGGGTGCTGTGGGACGACCTCGTGAGGACCACGCTGCGACCGCCATGGTGCGAGTACCCTGACTGGATGCACGTGTACGTCGCGTCAGGGGGGGTGGCGCAATATGAGATTAACGGGCTGGTGAACCTGCTCTGCTCACACGGCATCGCCAAGCACGACATAGATGCATGGTGCAGCCAAGTCACCTCCCCGAAAAAACACAAAGGGTTTGGGGCGCAATTTTTTTGTTGATCGCATCGTTGCGGCGCCTGGCAAGCACCTCAGAGGGTTTGCAGCAGAGGCGCTCTCTGCCGCAGTTGTGTTTGGGCTGTTCGTTGACGTTGTCGTGGCACCGCAGCGCCTCGCAGGGCTGCAGCGGGCGTTGGATTGTTTCGCACTGCTTCGAGTCATGTTGGCAATTTTCCAGAGGGGTGACCTGCCCGACGTGCCGACGCTGCAGAGCGCCATGCGGACGCATCACGAACTGTTCAAGAGCATCTACCCGAGGTCCGTCCAAAGGAAGATCCATCTGCAGAAACACGTGCCCGAGTTTTGGCTTCGTTGGCGCGTTCTGTTGTCTTGTTTTGGCCCTGAGCGCCATCATAAAGTGATGAAGCGCGTGCACGGCTATTCGTTCAACAAGAGCCCAATCACCGTTCTTGCAAGCGATCTACAGAGATTGGTCAAGGCGTTGAGTAAGCCAGACACGCTGGAACCATTCTGTCTGCGCGGCCCCGTGCACGCATGCAACGCAGAATTCGTTACGACAGACCAGTGCCACATCCAATGCGTGGCCTGGGCCCTCATTCTGAATTCGCCGACGGGTGAACTCGGGAAGGGCGACCTCCTGCAGTGGCGAGATCATGGGCTTATGCGCCTAGGCTTTGCTTTTGGCTTCGCACGCACCACTGGAGCCCGCCCCGAATACGTTGTATTCGCGCACGCTTGCGCGATGCTCAGCCCGTCAGCTTGGACGAGGCAGGGCGCGCGTGTCTGCATCGCGCGTGCGCCCAATGTAGTTGGAAGTATTTACTTTGCTGAGATTGGTGGCGTAATCACGCCATCGTTGTTGCACGACACTTAGCAGCGCCTGATCAAAAAAAAACATCACCATCAGCATCGCATGTCACCCAAGCACAGCTGCAACCATCGGCTAACACCACCATACACCATCATAAACATCATCATCATCAGCATCACCATCATCATCATCATCATTGTTACCATATTCACCATACTCGTCATCGCCATTGTCACATTCGTCAGCATGACCATCACCATTGCAATACTCACCGTAACAATCAACACCAAACAACCGCATCGTCATAAAAACTCCGCAACCAACAACAAACACTGACATCGTCAACAACAGCACCACTGCCAAACAACAAACAGCGCCATCACCATAAATACTCCGCAACCAACAACAAACACTGACATCATCAACAACAACACCACTGTCATCAACCTCAAAGCGACCAACAACGACAAACACAACCACGCACACCAAAACACTCGGCATCAAGTATTGTAACCAACAACATACATTGTAACCACCCGCGGCCAACAATACCATCATCCGTATTTGAATCGATGTCATACCGCTGCCGTTTCAGCGTCAAAATGCCGCCGAAGTTTCTCCCGCCCATTCGGTACTGGAACTCTCGCGGCGAGTCCTGTCTGTTGCTGCGACCGCGCGTTCGACGCGGCGCTGACGCGGCCAGAGGCGCCGCGGGCCAAGCCGTTTCGGACAATTTCGCTGAGGACCCGCAGACCGTTGTTCAAGCCACTGACGACCAGGTCGTGGCCGACCGAGCGGCTGACCAGGTCGCGGAGGACAAGGTCGCAGAGAGCCGAGCCGCTGACCAAGCCGCTGAGGGCCAGGTCGTCGCCAACCAGACCGACAAGGCCGCCGAGGGCCATGTGCAGGCCGCCTCGGACACCAAGGTCGCTGAGGACCAGACCGCGCCCCCTCTGGACACCAAGGTCGCTGGCGACATGGTCGCTGAGGGCCGAGCCGCTGACCAAGCAGCTGAACGCGCCTGGCGCCAGACCGCTGAGAGAGTCGCATCAGACGGGACCCCTCGCCCCGTGAATGTTCGCAGGCCTCCCCCTTCGCCCGTCGACGGCAGCCCGACCGAGGTTGAATCCAGTGGCGATGAGCTCGAGAAACGCGTGGTGAAGTTGGCTAGGTGGACCAGAATTGCTCGCAAGAACCGCGACCTGCTCAACGCACCTTAGGCGACGGCAGCGAGAGAACAAAAACATCATCTCCATCGCACGCCATCAGCATCAGCATCAGCATCAGCGTCATCATCATCATCATCATCATCATCATCATCATCATCATTACCGACATCGTCATCACCACCATCATCATCACCGTCGTCATCGTCATCATCGTCATCACCATCATCAACATCATCATCATTATCATCACCGTCATCATCATCATCATCGTCATGTTTACCATCACCATCACCACCATCATCACCACCATCCTCATCATCATCATCATCATGATCATAGCCAGCACCGCCATCATTATGCGCCCTGTCAGAGCCCCCGAGACACCCTCAGGAGCACGCATGGAGCGCACGCGGCAGCAAGCCAGAGGCCTCACAATTCTGCCCGAAGACGCATAGGGACGCCCCAAACTCAGAAGCCCAAGAAGCCACAGACCCTCAACCGAGGCACGGTTGCAGCAACTTCTTGATGAAGTTCCTTTGGCTTTTGTAAATAGACGTGTAAGAAGCGAAGGTACATGTATGTAGCAGTTTTGGCCCAGTGACGAATTTCCCAAGATGGTCGACTACTGGGTTTGTAGAAGGCGACACGTTTGTAGAATTCGATTTTCATAACTCAAAATAATTTTTTCGTAAGTCAAGTTAACTCCCAAGCTAATTTTTATAAGTCAACCTAAGTTTCTGAATAACTTTTATCTTGACGTTATCTTGGAATTATAACCATCCTGTAACACTTATATCCTCTGGTGTTGGGTTATATTGTTTTTGCACGTTAGGGTGTGACTTAGGATGTTACGAGCGCTATAAGCTGGTTGTAGCAGGTTGTATGTAGGTTATAGTGAACGTTATAATCCCTTGTAACAAATTATAACCCGACACAACCAAAAAAGACATGGTAGTACAGTTGGCTCCGGGCATTCAAAATCATGCCCAGGAATGGAGTTCTGGGAGGTCGAAGAGCACGAAGTGGCCTACAGTTGGCTCTGGGCATTCAAAATGTGGCCCGGGAATGGAGTGTGGGAGCTCGAAGAGCACGAAGTGGCCTATAGTTGGCTCCGGGCATCCAAAATGTGGCCCGGGAATGGAGTTCTGGGAAGTCGAAGAGCACGAAGTGGCCTACAGTTGGCTCCGGGCATCCAAAATGTGGCCCGGGAATGGAGTTCTGGGAAGTCGAAGAGCACGAAGTGGCCTACAATGTGGCCCGGGAATGGAGTTCTGGGAGGTCGAAGAGCACGAAGTGTGTGACTGTTGGCTTAAAACGAGCCCGGCTCTGTTCCCGGTTCTTTTCCCCGGCACCCGCCCAGACCCCCCTGTGGAGTCATCAGATGCTCTCTTTTGAGTCCACTAGAAACCTATCAGCAAAAGCTGTTAGGTAAAAAACGGACCTGCCGTTCCCGGGGCCCACTAAGCCCCTGACAGCCGCCGGCGTGATGTTCTCGAGCCGCGGCCCGGAGGCGCCGACCCCTGCCCCGGGGGGAAACTTTTTCGTCCCGCGCCCGTGCTCGATGGCCCCGGGGCCCGCCAGCCGCCCGACAGCCGCCGACGTGAGGTTCTCGATCCGCGGCCCGGAGGCGCCGACCGCTGCCCCGTGCCGGAGGGTTCCAGAAGGCTGCTTTTGGGGAGGGGGTTTTCCAGAGGGCCCTCCAGGGGGCTCGGGGGGTGCGAAGCCCCTGGGGGTCCCCTCCTGGGAAGACCCCCTCCCCCCAAACCCCCTTTGGAACCATCCGGCCGTGAGCAGAGTAGCCTTTCGTCCCGGGCCCGCGATCGAGGGCCCCGGGGCCAGCCAAGCCGCCCCCGCTTTAGCGCCGAGATCGGGGAAGCAGTGCCACCCCGAGTTCCCGGGTCGGCGGGGGGAGGTCCCGAAGCGCCCAGGGCGCGAGCCAGGCGCGCAAGAGAAGGATGAGGAGGATGTGGCGGAGGAGGCCTCCCCATCTTCCTCTTCCTCTTCCTCTTCCTCCTCCTCCCCCTCCTCCTCGCCATCACGACCAGAATCGTCACCATCATCAGCACCATCACCATCACCGCCACGGTCATCACCATCACAATCACCACCACCTTTTCTCCTCCTCCTCCTCCTCCTCTTCCTCCTCCTCCTTCTCTCCATCTCCTCTCATCATCATCATCATCATCATCAGCAGCATCAGCAACATCGTCATCGTTGTCGTTACCGGTATCAGTATCATAATCGCTGTCGCCATCCCCATCACCGACATCCCCATCAGCATCCTCATATACATGCTCATCATCACGATCCTCCTCCTCATCGCCATCATCATTATCATCATCATCATCAGCATCATCAGCATAATCAGCATAGTACTCAACACCACCACCATCACCATCATCATCACCATCATCAACACCACCACCATCACCACCACAACCACCATCATCATCACCACCATTATCGTCATCAACCTCATCATCATGATCATGACCATCATCATCATCACCACCATCACCCGAACTACTATAACCATCATCAGCATCACCACCACATCCATGTCCATCTTCACATCATCACCATCATAATCCTCATAACCATCAGCGTCACCATCACTACCACCACCGCCATCATCATCATCATCATCATCATCATCATCAGCAGCATCAGCATCATCATCATCATCATCATCATCAGCAGCAACATCATCATCATCATGATCATGACCATCAGCATCACCCTCATCATCAACAACATCAGCATGACCATCATCATCCCCGCCCTCCTCCACGGGGCCTCGGGCGGCTGGCGCGAGCGAGGAGCCGGGAGAAGTTCCTCGTGTCAGCCGTGCCCTGCGATATGTGCATCTTCCTCGGCCGCCCCGTCCGCCTCCGTTCCTCTCTCTCTCTCTCTCCTTGTTTTTCTGTTTTTATATATATATATATAGCTCTCTCTCTCTCTCTGAAGACAGCACAGCCCGCCTCCACCTCCAGCCAAGACCCCATTCCCGACCACACGATCCAGGGGGTCCTGGCTGGAGGGGAATTTTTGGAGGGCGGGGGTCCTGGCTGGCGGTGCGGGTGGGTTGTGCTGTCATCAACGACCCTATGTGTATACACACTCCTCTACCTGTCTGTTCGCAAGCCGGGGAGGTGGGAAAACCCCCATCACCCCCCCAAAAAAACTTGACCCCCAGGATCCGGGGTTTCCGGGCCCCCCAGACACCCTTACCAGAGGTCCCCCAGCTCGTCCCGGACCTCCCAGGGCGCTCGGCCGGGTGTTGCCACCAGACCCCAAGCGATCAGACCGGTGATCAGAGGAGCCCGAAGAGAGACCCGAGACAGCACAAGAGCGCTCCAAGAAGGACCCGAATGGCCGCCAGAGGCCCCCAAGACGGCCCAGGAGGCCCTGAACAGGACTCCCAAAACGCAGAAATCGCTTCATTCCCTTGTTGAAGCGTTCATTTTCAGCATATTCGCTGTTCGGGTACTAGCAGCGCCCGACACAGCCAAAAAGTCTTCAGGTATTGCCCCAAGACAGATGGCCCCAAGACTGCCTTTGGAAGCCCCAACTTGGCAAAAAAAAAAAAAAGCACAACAGGTCCTCACAAGGCCCACTCGAGAAGCCCAATAAGTTCACGCCCGAAAAGGCCATGGGAGGCCACCAGGAGGGCCCACGCAGCCCCTGTAAGGTCCCTAGCAGGCCCAGGCTTCCCAGCAATGCCCAAGATGGCCCCAGGACGGCTCGAGAGGGCCCTAAGCCGGCCCACCAGGGCTCCAATGAGGCCCACACGGCGTTTCCCACCAAACTGAGACAAATCACAGGTGCGTAACCACATTTCCCGGAAACTTGTTGCGAACCCATAATCTGGTGCATTCCCCAATAATTATTTACTTCCGCGTGCACCATTGCGACCCGCAGCAACATGACATCCTCAGCGTGGCATTGCTGTGTACTTTGCAGCATTGCTTGATTGACATTGCGGCGGTTCCCTTGGCTTTCATTCGCGTGGCTTGCCAGTCCTTCGCAGTGCGCACCAGGGCACCTGAGCCACGAGCGGGCCAATGTGCGGGCATACAAAGGTCTTTCGTCACCGTTCACTGGCAGGCATTTCTGCAAGTGTGTATGCACACATGAAGCTGTAGCCGTTGGCTTCTGGACAGCGATCCTCGGCGCGGCGCAATCGAAATTCTCCACCGTCCCCCGACGGCGCCATCTCTTTCCCTCCTCCTGTTCCTCCTCTGGGTCCTCCTCCTCTTCCTCTTCCTTTTTCTGCCGCTCCGCCTCTCGCCCTCCCCCGCATCCCCTTCCCTCTCCTCGCTCCCCGAGATTCCCTCCCTCCGCTCCTTCGCCCTCCAACCGGCGCCTTTGGGGAGCCCCTGGAGGCCCGGGAAGGGCCACGGACTGCCCGAACTTCCGAAGACTTCCGAAAACCACCGCGGGGAAGGAGCCAACATTCCAAGGCCACTAGGGATGGCGCGAACGACCAACATAAGCAAAGCCTCGAGGACCAAGGTGCATGGCGCGAAGCGGCAATGCAGTCTTGTGTGTATAGATATATACACACACTAACTCTTTATGTGTTGCCATATATATATATATACTAGAACCACGCGCGCGCTTCGCGCGCGCTTAGGTTCTAGCTAGGAGGCGAGCTTGAGTCAACGAAAGTCGCAGGGAAGGGGGCAGGGGGAAGGCCAGAGAGCGCTGAAGGATACAAATACTGGAACCCTCTTGTGATTTTGTGGGGGGCCTCGTCCGGCCGCTCGCTGGGAGTTTGACGTAGCTTCTCGGGAGCCTCTGAACCTGTCGGGGGCCTCCTGGAAGCAGGTTCGAAGCATTTTGGGGGCCGATTTGGGGCTTCTCGGGGCCTCCTTTGGGCCTCTTGGGGGTCTCCTGGGGCCTCTTGAGGGGCCTCCTTGGGGCCTCCTGGCGGCCTCTTGGGGCGGAAGGCTCGAGCTTGCGGTTCGTGGTCCCCCTCTGGGCCCCCTCTTGGGCCCGTCTTGGGGCCCTCTTGGGCCATCTTGGGCGCCTCTTGGGCCGTCTTGGGGCCTCTTGGGCCGTCCTGTAACGTCGGAAAGCCCAAAAGGCGACTTTGTGAAAAATGTACGTTTTACGAAGGGAATGGGCCAATTTTTGCGTCTAGGGGCCCTCTTGGGACGCATGTTGGAGGCTTCTTGGGGCGTCTTGGGGGCGTCCTTGGACGTCTGGAGGCCATCTTCAGCATCTTGGAGCCCTCTTGGAGGCCTCTTGGAAATTTCTTGGGCCGTCTTGGGCGCTTCTTGGGCCGTCTTGTCTGACCGGGGAGGCCTCTGGCAAGCCCCGACGAGCCTCCGGGGCCCCCGGGGCCCACATTTGCGGGTCGGGTCCCGGCCCCGGGCCCCCGGACCCGGTGCGCCGTTATGTATATATATATATATATATATATATATATATATATATATATATATATATCAGTGTATGTATATAGTTGTCTCGCTCTCTCTCTCTCTCTATATATTTTCTCTCTCGTTCTCTCTCTCCCTCTCTCTAAAGCCCAGAGACGACAGTTCAATCGACCAGAGAGTGTGCACGCGGGCCCAAATTCTCGACCTCGGCGCTGCTCGCAGGGGCGTGAGCGGAGAGCACCAGGGTCTGGGTCCCTTCTGGGCCGCGGGTCTAACCAAAGTCGGCGTGCTCCGCCAAAACGCCGGCCACGGCATCTGTTTCTTGGGCGCCCGGAATGGATACGGAGAAAATGGACATGTGCACCCCGCTATTGCGGATAAGAGTAAAGAGGGTGGTCGCTGGTGGGTCGCGGCCAGAACGACGACAATAAACAAGAAACAACAAACGACAATCACGACACAACAAACAGCACGGTCCCACGCGAGAGCGCGATTCCTGTACAAATTGTGAGGGCGTCCCGCGCGAGAGCGCGACTTGGGAATACATTGTGATGAAGTCAAGCGGAAACTGTTGTTGCTGTTGTTGTAAACCAGGGCCCAACAGCCCAGTTTGGTGGCACCTCACTTTTCCTTGTAATAAGCCAGGGTGCGAGCCCCAGGATAAGCACTTTAACTGAAACGTGCAATGGTTACCTGTCAGGGGGGATCAACAACGATTATTCTTCGCAAGTTCAACAGCAACAACAGCAGCAACAGCAACAACAACACGAATACCAACAACTATAATTTTAGGATTGTTCGCTCTTATACGCTCGCGTGTCATTCAATACATACATCCCAAAACCTCGATACCCGCCCTCTTCGTCTTTGATCGTGCCACCAATAAGGATACATCTTTCTTACCTGCACAGGGGGAGAGAGGATGTATGGACGGAAGGGACAGGGAAGGGGGCAGGCGGGTTGCAGAAGCGTGCGTCCTGCATGAATCGCGAGGAATCCTCGAGCGAGATCGCGATTCACAAATAAATCGAGCGGAAATCCACAGCGAGAGCATGATTCCTAAATGTCGAGGGCGCGGCGTCTGAATGAATTGCGAGGAGGTCCCACGCGAGAGCGCGATTCCTGTACAAATTGTGAGGACGTCCCGCGCGAGAGCGCGAGTTGCTGTAAGCAGGGGACCAGAGCACAAATTGGCGGCACCTCACTTTCCTTGTAAAAGACCAGGTGCGAGCCCCGGGAGAAGCACTTTAGCGGAAACAATAGACTGGTTACTGGGCAGGGGGGATCAACAACCATTTTTCTCTAGAAGTGAGAATCCAACAGCAATCCGCACCGCGGAAGTCAACTTCAGCCGCGCACCCAGGGACAGTGAATGACTGGCCCCCTCACTCTGACGATGCCCAACTGCAAGGAAAACCTGCAGCGGGCGCTGTTGGGCAGACGGTCTCCTGTCTCAAATGGACAAAGTCCGCGGCGACACCGACAGCGAGCCCCGTTCAAAATGAGCAGGTCACGCTGCTGGACCTCGTCGACGTAATTGTCCGCGCCCATCTCGATCGTACGGCGTTTTGTGCTTTCAGTCGGCCGACATCCCGGCCGGCGCAGATCGAGCCTGCCGCGCCCTCTCGAGGAGCGTCGACTAGCGTCTTGGAGCCGATGAGATAGCGCCGAGTCAGCGTCGTCCAGCGTCGATTTAGCGTCGATTGGCGTCGACTAGCGTCTGCCCTCGACTCCTCCACCCTCGACCGGGTCGAGGGTGGAGGGCCCAGGGTCGACGCTGCAGCGTCGAGGCTCGAGGCTCGAGGGGCGGCCCTCGCCCCTCGAGCCTCGGCCTTCCGCCCCCGACCCCAGAAGACCCTCGAAGCTCGGCGACACGCATCCATGACCCAGGGCAAGGAATGCCCTTGAATGTTAGGTCGGACGTGTCCCCCTGCACGAGCGGATTTTGGGCGAAAGCTTGAAAATCTTCACCAAAGAATATCAAAAAAAATCCCAAAATCGTCCCCGTACTATTTGTTGACTACTTTTGAGCATTCCCCTTGTAGAAGGGGCAGGCCCGGCGTAACTTTAGTGCGCAGTTTTTTGGGGGGGGGCCGCGGGGGCACCAAACACGAGCGCGCAGGACGCCACCATCGCGCCGCGGGCGGCGATCGGGGGGCGCCAGTGTGCCCGCACCCAGGATCACTTCGGCGACCTTCGCCTCTTACGTACGGCCGAGAAACACTTGAGGAGGAGGAGGAGGAGGAGGAGGAGGAGGAGGAGGAGGAGGAGGAGGGAGGAGGAGGAGGAGGAGGGGGGAGGAGGAGGGGGAGGGAGGAGGAGGAGAGGAGGGGAGGAGGAGGAGGAGGAGGAGGGGGAGGAGGACGGGGAGGAGGAGGAGGAGGAGGAGGAGGGGAGGCGGAGGAGGAGGAGGAGGAGGAGGGGGAGGAGGAGGAGGAGGAGGAAGGGGAGTGCGCCCTCTTACGTATGGCCGAGAAACCCTGGACCCCTCGCTCTTCGGACGTCGGAGGCCGCCCGCGGGAGGGCCTCCCGCCGGCGGGCCCGCGGCTCGGGTACGCCGACGAGGGGGCGCCAGGAGCAGAGGGGGGGGGGGGGGCGCTTCCGCCATCGCTCGCGCGGGCGAGATGTAGATCCGCATCCACTGCAGTTTGGAGTTTCGGGCCCCCTTTCCCCAGACACCCGAGGCGCAGGGGATCAGAGTCTGGCCCCCAGAGGCTCGGTGTTCGTCCAGATCCACTGCGCCTCGGCCTTTGGGCGCCCCCTCGCGGGAAGTGCGAGACGCAGTGGATACGAAGATAAGTCTTGCCCGCATGCTTGGTTTCGTGCGCGCACTTTCCTCAAGTAGACTTAGGTCGGGCGTGTCCCCCTATAGGCGGACTTTGAACGAAAGATACAGAAAATATTCAAAACATGCACAACAATGGGCAAACAATAATCGACAAATCGTCCCCATACTACTTTTTGGCTGTCTTTGAATATTCCCCCTGTAGAGGGACAGGCCCGACTTAAAAAGTAGCCCCAACATGCTCCAAGATGGTCCACATTTTCTGGCCCTGGCACACATGCACTTTTTTTGTTTTACCTGCGCGAGGGGTCGCCCTGTGGCTAAGGAGAGGAGAGGGCAGCAGCAGGGGGGAGGAGAGCCAGGAGAGAAGCAGCAGCAGCAGCAGCAAGCAGTGCGGGGCGAAGCCGGCGCGCCGGCCTGGCACACATGCACACGTCGGAGCGATGCCAGACGAGGGCCTTCTAGATGGGGTCCGAGCAGATGGGGTCGGAGGATCGCGCCGCATCGCCGATGCATCGGTGATGCGGCGCGATCCTTCGACCCCACATGCTCCGACTCCATCTTGGATGCTTAGAAAGGGGGGTTGGCGCATCATGGGCCTCCAGGCACATGCGCGGACGGGGAGGGGGCAAGGGACGCCCTTGGAGCAGAAAAGGTGGCCACGACACCTGGGAGACGGCGTGGCCGTGGCCATGATACAGTCAACCCGTATAGGATGCGCGATAAGGATGCAAGGGCCTTGAGGGCCTTGGACGCCCATTTCGAAGCTTTTCGAGCGGGGCGCGGCCAACGAAAGTGGCCAAGGATGGGCCGAGGAGGCAAGGATGCGAGGGTACCCTTGGGAAGGTTGCCCATCCTTCCTATGCGGGTTGACAGTATCTCCCCCCCCCCAGCCCTAACCCTTCTCTTGCCCAGACATCCGATGCCTGGATTTTGTTCCACAATGTGCACCCCCAGTCCCGAGCCGTTTCTGACGGTCCCGGGGCCGGGCGGTGGCTCCCAGAGGCCGAGCCTTGTAAAACATGTCCGTCTTGATTTAGTTGAATCGTTGGATGTCTGACGGGAGGATCGAAAAGGTACTGACACCGCCAGTCCCCAGTCCTCTCCGGGGGTGCGTTCTGACCAGAATTCCTAAGAGAATTTAGCCGTGGTGGCGAGGATTCTGCATAACGACGCGAAAATGGAGGTGGTGAGGCTGAGGATGAGGATGAGGATGATGGTGATGATGATGTAGTTGGTGATGAGGATGTTGGTGATGATGATGATGATGATGATGATGATGGTGATGATGATGATGATGATGATGATGATGATGATGATGATGATGGTGCAGACGATAATGTGTATGGTGATGATAGTGGTGGTGGTGATGATGACGATGATGATGCTGACGATGATTTCGATGATGATGCTCATGATGATGACGATGATGATGATGTGGATGCTGAGTGATGAGGATGATGATGCTGATGATGATGATGATGATGATGGTGGTGGTGATGATGATGATGCTGATGATGTTGCTGCTGATGATGATGATGATGAAGCTGATGCTGCTGAAGCTGATGCTGATCATGATGATGCTGATGCGGATGCTGATGCTGATGCTGCAGCTGCTGCTGCTGCTGCTGCTGCTGAGCAGGAGGTGGATGGAGGAGGGAGGAGGGAGGAGGGAGGAGGTAGGAGGTAGAAGGTAGGAGGGAGAAGGGGGAAGGGAGGAGCGAGCGAGGGAGGAGGAAGGATGGAGAAGGCAAGAAGAAGGAGGAGGAGGAGGAGGGTAGAAGGAGTGAGAGGACGGAGGCAGGAGAAGGAGGGTCGGACGAGGAGGATAAGGAGGAGGAGGATGAGGAGGGTAGGAAGAGGAATAGAAGGAGAGTAGTAGGAGGAGGAGGGTAGGATGCTGGGGAGAACGGGGGTAGTAGTAGTAGTAGTAGTAGTAGTAGTAGTAGTAGTAGTAGTAGTAGTACTACTAGTATAGTATAGTAGTAGTAGTAGTAGTAGTAGTAGTAGTAGTAGTCGTAGTAGTAGTCGTAGTAGTAGTAGTAGTAGTAGTATAGTAGTAGTTAGTAGTAGTAGTAGTAGTAGTAGTAGTAGTAGTAGTAGTACTAGTAGTAGTATGAGTAGTAGTAGTATAGTAGTAGTAAGTAGTAGTAGTAGTAATAGTAGTAGTAGTAGTAGTAGTAGTTAGTAGTAGTAGTAGTAGTAGTAGTAGTAGTAGTAGTAGTAGTAGTAGTAGTAGTAGTAGTAGTAGTAGTAGTAGTAGTAGTAGTAGTAGTAGTAGGAGGAGGAGGAGGAGGAGGAGAAGGAGGAGGAGGAGGAGGACGAGGAGGAGGAGGAAGAGAAGGATGGTAGCAGGGTCGGAGGAGGGTCGGAGGAGGAGGAGGTATAGGAGGAGGAGGGGAGGAGGAGGAGGGGAGGACGAGGAGGGGAGGACGAGGGGGAGGAAGGGGTCTGGGTCTTGGACGCCCCCGAGGGCGACGCCGCGCCAGCCGCCCACGCCGCCCCTGGCGGCGCTGGGGCGCCCGCATGCTGTCGATCCACAGCACGGGGCCCACGCAGTCCGCCAGGCCCGCCGCCGGCGCGGGCGGCGGGCTCATCCGCGCAGGCGTCGTCTCCGCCGCGGCTCCCCCGAGGTCTTGGCGCCGCAGTTTCTTCGCAGAGGGCGTTTTCGCCCGGTCTCGGGCCCAGGGACCCTCACAGATCGATCGGGCTCGAAACACGATGCAGAAAGTCGGGGGGTCTAGGGCTCAGCGGGCCCCGGAAACGGCAGGGCCGTTTTTTCACCGTTTCCGAAAAAAAGCCGTTTCCACTAAGGTCTAGGGCTCTGGTCGTGACTTTTCACCAGGGCCGTCGCCGCCGCCGTTCGGGCGGCGTCGTCGCCGCCGCCGTCCAGAGGATCCACAGACAGATCCTTTTCCTATCAGTTGGAAAACTATCCGAGCGAATCACCTAACCAAATATAACATTTGAGTACCACCGGCGTGGGAACCGCCCTCGGTGGAGCTTCCGACGGAGCCGCGAAATGCGTGAAGAGAGGTGAGGGGTGCGCCACAGTGAGGGGGGTGGCGGCATGCGGGCGCAGCCACTGGGGCCTTAGGTGGAGCTCCCTGTGGGGCCACGAAACGTGCGAGGTGTGTGCCATAGTTTGGAGATTCCGATGGGGCCACGAAACGCGTGAGAGGTGTAGAACAAAGAGGTGGCTGCGGCATGCGAGCGCAGCCACTGGAGCCTTAGGTGGAGCTTCCCATGGGGCCACGAAGCGTGTGAGGGGTGTGTCATAGTGAGGGGTGGCAGCATGCTGGCGCAGCCACTGGGACCTCAGGTTGAGCTCCCGATGGGGCAACGAAACGTGTGAGAGGTGGGCCAAAATGAGGGTGTGGCGGCATACGGGCGCAACCACTGGTGTCTAGGTGTGATTGGTGCAACAAAATGGAAGGGTGGCGGAGGGTGTACCAAAATGAAAGGGTGGCGGCATGGGGGCGCAGCCACTGGGGCCTTAGGTGGAGCTCCTTATGGGGCCACGAAGCGCGTGAGGGGCGTGCCAAATGAAGGGGTGACAGCATGCTGGCGCAGCCGCTGGGGCCTCAGGTGGAGCGCCCGATGGGGCCACGAAACGTGTGTGAGGGGTGAAGCAAAACGAGGAGGTGGCGGCATGCGGGCGCAACCACTGGGGCCTTAGGTGTAAGGGGTGTAACAAAATCAGGGGGTGGCGGCATGCGGGCGCAGCCCTTGGGGCCTTAGGTGGAGCTCCCTATGGGACCACGAAACGTGTGAAAGGTGTGCCAAAGCGAGGGGGGTGACGGGAGGAGGGAGGAGGGGGAGGACGAGGAGAGGCGGAGAGGAAGAGAGGAGGAGAGGAGGCGCGGGGACTGTCTATTCAAAACGAGGACCCAACTCAACACATGATGGTTGTGACAAAAAAACAGAAGAGTCCCACAGGAAGGAAGCGTGAGCCTCAAAATGCTGGCTGCCTGTTTCGCTCAGCTGGTCACTACCTACCAGACCACCCCAACCCCTCCCGAACACCCGAATTCCGGGTTGGGGGGCGTCCCGGTTCCAGATGTGTTTTTTCTATGTTCGCCGACATCCCCCCCGACTGGAAGGGGATGGCAAATTGAGGCTTTCGGGTTGGGTTGGGGTGGTTTGGTAGGTGGTGAGCTGGCCGCGATCCCTTGTTAAGTAAACTCCACTACGGTGCACATGGCAGTGCTATCGCCCCAATGCTGGCTACACGTTTGGTCCGGACGGCCACGACCCCTTGAAAAAAATATGCGCTGGCTGAGGTGCACACGGCCGGGCTCTCACGCCCCTGTCCCAGCTGCTCTCACCCCATGCCTCGCCTCTTCACCGTTGCTGCCACATCTGGGGCTGAAGAATTCACAAAGGCGGATTTCAGAGTTCGTCGTCGCAGCCGCCGTGGTCGTTGTCGTCGTCGTCATCGTTGTCGTCGACGTCGTCGTCGTCGTCGTCGCTGCCGTCTTCGCCGCCGCGCCGCCGCTGTCCCCCGACCCCTCTGCTGCGCGGGGGGGGGGGGGCGCAGGCGAGATGTCGGCGGAGGCGCGCGCGGCTGCGCGGCGGGCTCGGCGTCCAGCTCCTCTGGCAAGGGAGTCCGCGCGTGGGGGGTGGGGCAGGTGTTCCAGCGCACGCTCCAGCAAGGCAAGAGGGAGGATCGGGCGCCCATATAGGGGAGGAAAGGGCAGAGAGAAGAGAGGTCACCGCAGAGCCGTCCACAGCTGCGCCGTCGCTCCCTGCCGGGAGGAGGGAGGGGACCCAGACCTCCCGTCGTGAAGAAAAGACGATGGGAGAACTTTCGGCATCTGGGCCCCCAGGATCGTCAAAAAATGGCACGGTACGAAAAACTGGTCACGGGGAAGTGGTCTAGACCTTGTGGGGGCCAATGTTACGGCGAAAACGTCACGACGTCACAAAAGTCAGGGAGATGTCTAGAGGAGAGAAGATGAACGAATAAATGAAAAAAACGATGCCTCCTACTCCTCCTCCTCCTCCTCGATCTCCCCGTCCTGCTCCTCCTCCGTCGCCTCCTCCTCTTCTTTCTCCTCCTCCTCCTCGTCCGTTTCATTTACCTCCTTCGCCCACTCCTAGTCCTCGCGACTCTGTCCCTGGTACGATATTAGTCGTCGTGGGCAATTCGTGTGGCCACCGTCGTCGTCGTCGTCGTCGTCGTCGTCGTCGTCGTCGTCGTCGTCGTCGTCGTCGTCGTCCTCGCCCTCGCCCTCGTCCTCGTCCTGGTCGTTGTCCTCGTCCTCGTCCTTGTCCTCGTCCTCGTCCTCGTCCTCGTCCTCGTCGTCGTCGTCGTCGTCGTTGTCGTCGCCGTCGTCCGCGTCCGCGTCGTCGTCGGAATCGTCGTCGATCCGCGCGGATTCCACCTATCTGCACGGAGCGCTGGCGCGCGGAGCGCGCCAGGGGTGTCGCCAAAGGCGCCGCCCGAGCGGCCCAGCGCCGATTCACGAAACCCGCGAGGACCTCCGAGACCGTAGAGTGCTTGTGCCGTGCACGCCTGCCCGGAGTCGAGGAGGCTCTCGGCCAAGGAAATCGAAGCCACGCCACGCGTTCCCTGGGCAGCGGTCCATCTCCAGACACACACACACACACAGCTTCTACGAGAGAAAGAGAGCTCCAAGACAACGCCCAGGGTCCAGTCCAGATTCCTGACCTTCTTGGACGACATCTAGGAGTCCATGAAAGCTGCTGCTCTTTGCTAAGCTCTCTGATCGGGAAACTGCTCATTGAAATATTTGCACCCGACGCCTGGAAGCCAGGAAAGGGACTCGAGCCAAAAAAATAGTCCGAAAACAGCGGCTCCCGCTGCCTCCCGCGGCGCGCCGGGGCCGGCTCAGCCGTGCTGCCTCGACGCGTCCCCGTCGTGCAGGGCGGCGAAGAAGCAGCAGCCGTTGGGAGCCCCGACGGGTGCCATCCCGCGTGCAATCACCTTGGACACGGCAGGTTCGCGCGGCGTCGCCGCGCGCAAAGGTCCTTCACGCCGCGTCGATCGTTCAGCCTTGAACCGATCGCGGCCCCGAGCATTCCAGGTTGAATGCCGTCGGGTCCAGAGGCCTTACCGTGTCCCCCAGTGCTTCCGCGTCGTTCTATCGTGCGGAATTCAACCGTGAACGCCTTCGCCGGCGTCGTCGGCGCGCCATCGCCGCATGAAGCTACCGTGTAGGGGGGGACGTGCAGGGAGGCGGAGGATGCGGAGGAGTAAGTGTGTGTTTGCTTACGCACGGTGAGGACATTGGATGCGGATCCACTGGGTCAGGAACCCATGGTCTGGAAGGCGGCGGAGCACCAGCCGAGGCTCGGCTGTGGACATCACCGCTGCCGTCTCAAAGACAGGGGACCACCCAGCGTCTGAAGTCTCCTGGACAGTTTCCTGATCGAACGGCCCCACCGTAATTCTTGCTTCGTCATTTCATGAGATGGGGGCTCGGGGCGCCATCCTGATGCACCTGGGTTTACTCTGCTCCTCCTCCTGCTCCTCCCTCTCCTCCTTTCATTCCTCCTCCTCCCCCTCTTCTCACTCATCCTCGTCCTCGTCCTCGTCCTCCCCCTCGCCCGACCACAGGCCACCCCCTCTAGGACAGCACGCCCCGTAGCGCGGACAGGCCGTGTATAGCCAGCGTGCACCCCTGCCAGGGGTCCCTCACGCGTGAGGCCCCCAACGCCGCAGGAGATGGTCCGGGACATCCGCCGATCTGGCGTGTGAATTTCACGGAACCGAAGCTGCAGCCTGCAGCCTGAGCTTCAGCTCTGCTGGGAGGAGGAGGAGGAGGAGGAGGAGGAGGAGGAGGAGGAGGAGGAGGAGGAGGAGGAGGAGGAGGAGGAGGAGGAGGGAGGAGGGGGGAGGGAGGAGGATGGAGGAGGGAGGCGGGAGGCGGGAGGGGGAGGGGGAGGGGGGAGGGGGGGAGGGGGAGGGGGGAGGGGGGAGGGGGGAGGAGGGAGGTGGGGGGGCTCTGCCGAGGAAGGGAGGGGGGGGGCTGCTCCGCCTGTGCTCCGCTTTTTCTGGGCTGCGCCGGGGCACATCAAAATCCGCAGAACTCCCACCGAGGGGGCCAGGGACCCCAAGACGGCCGCCAGATAGTTCCCAGACGGCTCAAGATGCACCCAGGATGGCCCAGGATGCTTTTTGTTTATAAACAAGCGCGAGGAGGCCAATCTGATTGATGGTCTACATGTTTTTGAAGGATTGGGGCACTAAATTTTTGTTCGGCCTTTCGACAGCCCCAGAGGCTCCCAAGATCGCCCCAGAGGCATCCAAGGTGTCCGTATGACGGCCCAAGAGGCTCCTAAGACGGCCACAAGACTGTCCCAAGACGGCCCCATGGGCCGCCAAGACGGCCAAGTTAGCCTCCAAGACGGCCCTGAAGCGCCCCCAGAGTGCTCCCAGACGGCACAGCGAGGCGCCCAAGACGGCTTCCGACGGGCCTGGCACGCCCTAAGACAACCAAAAAGGCTTCCAAGAAGCCCCCAAGAGGCTCAAAGACCCCCTCGAGAGGCCTCCTCCTACGACGGCCCCAAGAGAGCCCCAAGACGGCCCCATGGGCCTCCAAGCGAACCCGAGCACCATCGGGAGCGCCTGGATCGGCGGCACTGGCCAGAGGCCACTAGAATAGTCCTCCTCCTCCTCCTCCTCCTCCTCCTCCTCCTCCTCCTCCTCCTCCTCCTCCTCCCGGTCCTGTCAAGGGCCCCCCCCTCTAAACCTCCGACGGCGTAGGTCTTTTTCGATGCGGGGGTCCCCAGGACACGTGGCCAGAACGCGCCCCAACAGGTTTTGTCTTCGGGCCTATTCTTGGGGTTGGAGGAAGACGACGAACACGACAAGGGAAGAGGTAGGATTGGAAGCATTGGCCGCAAGAAGACCCAAACCCCAGCTGCATGATCACACCTTAGCGAGGAGCTGTAGGAGGAGGCGGAAGACATGGATGGAGAAGGAGACGGACGACAAGGACGGGGAAGGTCGAGGAGGATGAGGACCAGGCCGTGTGAAGGACGAAGCCGAGGACGACGAAGATAAGGAGGGACAGCGGCCATAGGACAGAACGGTAACGAGGAGAACAACGACGACGACGACCAGGACCCAGACCCGGAAGACGGAGAGGCGGACGAAGACCCTGAGACCCAGCGCCGCGAGACAGCAACAAAAGCGCCGTAGAAGGACCACGGCTGGAGCCTTCGCCTTGGGGGGGGAAGCGGGGTACCGAAACCGCTTCGGGGATCTACTGACCCGGGTCAATCCACACCCGCGTCAGTCAGGCCTTGCAGGATCCTGCAAGATCCTGCGGGATCCTGCGGGATCCTGCGCCCAAACCGGGGTCAGTGCGCCCCTGGCTCTGCAGGATCCCGCGAGACCCAGCGCTCTGGCTGACCCCCGCTTGCATCGACCCCCGTCTCAAGGCTCCCGACCGCAGCTCCCCGGATCTCTCCCGGTACGCGTCCCGAGCAGCATTCCGCAGAGAGTCCAGCCTGGGCGACGAGGGCTCTCCAGGACGACCGGCGGAATCAGAACGCTCTCTAGTACACACCCCTGAGGTCCGACATCGCGGAAGAAAATACGACATCGAATCAAACCACTACCAGAGCCCCAGACCCATCAGTCTGCGGCATTTTTCGAGCCAAATCTGTGCGGATCCCTGGGCCCGAATCCGGGTGAAAGCATCCGTTGCGAACAGAATGAGACGCCCGGATCTCAGGGTCCTCCTCCTCCTCCTCCTCCTCCGCCTACTCCCTCCTCCTCCTCCTTTTGGGGCGCTCGGGGTGGGCCCATTGGGGCTCGGCACGGCCCGTTGGAGCCTTCTTCGCTGGCGTGGCCTTCGGGATCGTGGTCGGTTCAACCTCCTCGGTCTGTGCGCGCGGCGAGGGGCAAAACGCACCGCCCCTCTCGACCCCCCCTCCTGGGCCAACCTCCTCGGGATCCTCCCCCCCTTTTCGTCCGCCCCGAGACCAAGGATCGAGTACGGGATCGACTACAAAATTGACGCTCCCTGGAATTACTTGGTTCGTCGATTCTACGACAAGTACGCAGCATGTTGTGAGATTCGACAGCCGCTCTACGATTTTTTCGTTGATGCGACGAAACAATCCATTCTGGGGCAAACCAATGTTGTAGTCGGTCCCCTACTCGACGGGGACGGGATCGATCTGTGAGGGCCCCAGGGCCCAAAACTGGGCGAGAGCGCCCGCGGTGCAACAACTGCAACGCCCAGACCTCAGGGATCCCCCCCCTTTCGTCCGCCCCGAAACCAGGGGACGGGATCGATCTGCGAGGGCCCCGGGGCCCCAAAACTGGGCTAGCACGCCCGTGGTTGGAAAAAAAACTGCGCGCGCCCGCGGTGCAAAAACTGTGGTCGTCCCCCCCGCTCTTCCGACCCGCAGACCAAAGGGGGCCGACGACGCGCCGCCACCCTTCGCCCACCTCCTCCCGGAGGGTTCCAAAAAGGGTTTGGGGGGAGGGTTTTTTCCAGAGAGGCCCCCCAGGGGCCTCGGAACCTCATCAAAACAGTGGGTGCGAAGCCCTTGGGGGACCCCTCCCGGAAAACCCCCTCCCCAAAAACCCCCTTTGGAACCTTCCGGTCCTCGGGACCCAGACCCCGACGTCATGATTCGAGGCCTTCAAGATTGGGTCGGAGTAGATGGGGACGGAGCATCTCGCCGCATCGCCGATGCATCGGCGACGCATCGGCCATGCATCGGCGATACGCTGGCCCTGGCCATGCACTGGCGTCGGTGATGCATCGGCGACCTCGGCGTGGAGAAAGTTCGGCCCCACATCGAGCCGCATCGCTGCTGCATCGCTGATGCATCGGCGAGGCGGCGCGATCCTCCGACCCCATCTAAACGGACCCCATCTAAGAGGCCTAGACATAGGAACTCGACCACATGAAGCCTTCCACGGGAGAAAAACCCTGGGACCAGGACGTCCAGTGGATTTTGGTGTGGGATCGTCACGCTGTCCATAGCAAAACCATCGAAGCCCAAGAAACCCAGGGCACCCTGGAGGCAAGCAGGGTGGTCCTTGGCATGGGCTTCCTCTGTATGTTCAAATCGTCGACCCCCACAGGTCTCGACCCACTCCCCGGGTCGAATTTTCCCATAGCCGTAATGAATAGTTTTGGACGATCCTGGGGCCTGACGGAGTCCCCCAGAGGCAGCAGACTGTCAAAAACCTTCGGGGGCGTCCAAGAGGGGGGCGTCTAGGAAAATGGGTTCGCAAATCGTGGCCCGAGGCATGTGCGCGGTCGAAGGCAAGGGATGCATCGACAAAAACTGGGGGCCTTGAAATCTGGGGAGGTATCATGGCCCAGGCTATGATCTCCACCCTCAAATCATCCCCCCCCCCTTGGCCGCCCCCGAAGCCTCTGTCGTTAAGTTCTCATGGCCCGACGGGGGTCCCCGGGCACGGGTGTCCGTCCGGAGCCGCTCTTCGACGGCGCGCCCGGGGCCCGGCCAGGGCCCCCGGAGGCCGGTCGATGCCCAACACCTCCCGTCGCGATTTCCCCCAAAGGAGATAACGAGTTCGCCGAAGCTTGCCAGATAATTGCCATGGCCCTGTGGGGATCTGGGAGGCCCGGCCAGCCGTCGGCCGGGGGGGGCCCTGCGAAGGAGGGGGGGGGCCCTGCGGCGGCCGAGCCCCGAAGCTCCGAGAGAGGTGCCTCTCGGAAAGGCACCTCTCTCGGAGCTGCGGTGCCCAGAGGAGGATCGAGTAGGAGGGGGAGGAGGAAAAGGACAAGGAGGAGGGGGAGGACGAGGAGGAGGAGGAGGAGGAGGAGGAGGAGGAGGATCGAGAAGGATCAAGGAGGGTCGAGGAGGAGGAGGAGGAGGAGGAGGAGGAGGAGGAGGAGGAAGAGGAGGAGGGGAGGAGGAGGAGGAGGAGGAGGAGGAGGGAGGAAGGAGGAGGAGGAAGGAGGAGGAGGAGGAGGAGGAGGATAATGAGGACGAGGAGGAGGAGGAGGAGGAGGAGGAAGAGGATCGAAGGATCGAGGAGGATCGAGGAGGAGGAGGAGGAGGAGGAGGTGGATGATCGTGGGGGATCGTGTAGAAGGAGAAGAGGAAGAGGAAGAGGAGGAGGAGGAGGAGGAGGGAGGAGGAGGAGGAGGAGGAGGAAGAGGACGAGGACGAGGAGGAGGAGGAAGAGGATCGAGAAGCATCGAGGAGAACCAGGGAGGAGAGGAGGAGGAGGAGGAGGAGGAGGAGGAGGAGGAGGATCGTGGAGGATCGAGTAGGAGGGGGAGGGAGGAGGAGGAGGAGGAGGAGGAGGAGGAGGAGGAGGAGGAGGGTCAAGAGGGATCGAGGAGGATCGAGGAGGAGGAGGATCGTGGAGGATCGAGGAGGAGGAGGAGGAGGAGGACTGACTGACTGATTGTGAATCGGACTCAACGTGCCGTCACGACTTGAATGCTACTATACTGCTGGAGCGTGAACCTGTCTACTTGACTTCTGGGTCTATCTGGAGCTGGGCCCCTCACTCGCGCCAGAGGGGCGCTCGCATCAACAAACGCACTGGCTCTGAGGGCAAGCTACTCCCGCTCTCGTCGGGCTAGCCGCCCACGAGCACGCGGGTGTCATGACTCTGGTGATGCAGCGCCCTTGGATTTGCCTTTACAGCGCGATGGAGGGCGTGGCGGAGAGTGAGGAGGCGGAGGTCGGGGCGAGGAGGAGGAGGAGGAGGAGGAGGAGGATCGAGGAGGAGCGAGGTCCAGAGAAGGCTCGGGGAGGGTCGAGGCTCGAGGAGGTTCGAGAACGCTGAGGCCCCCCCACCCCTCCGCCTCCCGGGAGTCCCAGGAGGGGTGGTTCGGCGCAGGGGCGCCCTGCCTGTGGAGGGGGGGGGGGGGCCCTCGGCGTTCTCAAGCCTCCTCGCTCCTCGATCCTCCATGATCCTTCTCTGGACCTCGATCCCCTCGATTCCCTCGATCCTCGATCCCCTCGATCCCCTCGCTCCTCGACCCTCCATGATCCCCTCGATCCCCTCGATCCCCTTCTCTAGACCTCGATCCCCTCGGTCCTCCACTCCTCTTTCTTATCGAGAACTCCTCCCTGCCACACCCCGAAGACGGGGCGCTTCGCCTGAGACTTCCTTGCAAACGTGTGGTCCTGAAGCTTCAGAACAGGAAGCCCTCTCACCGGACGGCGGGTCGCTTCCAGCGTTCGCCCCTCCCCGTGGCGCCGCGCACACTCGTCCTTGACAGCTGCAAGGAGCTTCACGGATTGCGGGCGGGTGGTGTTCAACATGTGGCTCTCGCCCGAACGCCACACGCACTCGCTTGAAAAACGTTGAGGGCGGGCCGTCTGTGGTTCTCGCCTTCGCCCCGCGCAGACTCGTCTTCAACACTTGGAAATATCTCCACGGATTCAGAATGGCTCCTGTTCAAAATGTGGCTCTCGCCGTGGCGCCGCGCACATTTGCTTAAACAGTTAAAGCTGTTTCGCTGGTTTTCCTTGCCAACGTTCCAGAATGTGTGCTTTGGAGCGGTTCAGGAGTGTCAGAGCGGGGAAATGATGCCAATTCGCGGTGTTGATATCCAATTAATGGCGTTCTGGCACGATTCAGCATCGCCAAGACGTAGCAGTCAGGTTAACTCATGTCGTTGAAGCGCTGAGAATGGCGTTTTGGAGCTGTTCATGATTTTCACACGGTTGTCCCACAACGGGACAATTCCCTGATTCCCTGAGTGGAAATGAACTTTTGTGAGGCCTGTGAAGAGAGAGCTTGGAGGGACGGTGTGTTCCAATATCGTTGATGAGTCTCGGATCTTGGATTTACACTGGTCCTCCTCCTCGTCCTCGATCCTCTTCCGCGATGCTCCTCCTCCTCCTCCTCGATCCTCCTCCGCGATCCTCCTCCTTGATCCTCCTCGTCCCCCTCGATCCTCCTTGATCATCCTCCTCCTCCTCCTCCTTGACCCCCCTCCTCAGTCGTCCTCCTCGATCCTCCTCCTCGACCCTGCTCGGATCCAACGAACCACTCCGATCCTCGAGCCTCCTCCCTCCAACCGTATCTGAGAGACTTCAAGACTCCGAGCCAGAAGACTTGGGTTGGCCTGACGGGGCCATCAGAACCGTGACGCGACCCAATCTGAAATTTAGCGGGACCTCCCGCTGCAGACATCCAACGAAAACTGGACCGTCAAACTTCAGGACGGGCCTGGCGTAAAGCGTCGGCAAATCCGAGTCCTGGCGACCTTGAGTCTGGCGTTTCGCCGATGCTTCTCCAGGGCCTCCCACATTCGGTCTGAGTCAGAGGAACTCATATCGGAGTAGGCAAAAACTTTCGGAGGTTCGCGCGGATGTCTTGGATCGGCGCTGGGGCCCCCTGGCGGCACCTCTGGCGCCGCCCCTGGCGCGCTCCGCGCGCCACTGAGGTGGGTGCAGCGCAGATCCAGGAATGCACGCGGAGCTCCGAAAGTTAGGTTTATGAGCTGTTGCTCTTCCTCTTTCCAGAACGCTCTGGAACAAAGCTGGGTCCTCGCCCTGCCTGGTCCATCCTTCCTCGTCCTCGACCGGGCCCCCGCCTCGTCGAGACGTCCCTGCCGAAGATCACTGGGATCAGCCCGAAGCCTCGGGGAGGTGAGGGAGAGCATGCGAATTGGAGGAACACCAGAATCTGCATGTATCATTCCTGGGAGATCCACGGATTTCCTGGATCCGCGCTGGACACCCCTCCCTGGCGCACGGAGCGCGCCAGGGGCCGCGCGGGAGGCGCCGCCAGAGGGGCCCAGCGCAGATCCACGAAATCCTCGCCAGCGTTTCCCGATTCGGCGTTTCGACATTGGGCGGGAGGGAGGGGAGGGGGGGGGTCTAGCTCTGGACCTCTGCTTAGTGCGACTGGTAGTGCGAGTGTTTAGTGCGACCGGAAATGCGATCAAGAAAGTCGTCGTTTAGGACATCTGGGCCAACTTTCCGGAAGCTTCTTCAAACAAACCAAAGTCAACTTGTTTATTCACGCTGGAGGGGCGAATGCGCTCAAGAGACTGGGCGAGCTCTCGGGCAAGTTTTTCAAGAAACACTGCCCCCGCTTTTGGGGAGGAGGTTTCTTGATCATATGCTCGCCTGTAGTGGGAGTCCTACGCGGGAATCCTATGTATGAGCCCTCTGGGGGATGTTATAGGGAAATCCTGTGGGAGAATCTCGTAGGGGATGATTCACTGGCAGACGAAGCTCCCGCTCGAGATGTCCTCCATATTCAAGCCAGCGGAGCGCAAAAGTGACGCCAGTTACATGTTTCCGATGGTCCACCTCGGATTCGAACATGAAGTGCGGGCCACATAGGGAGGGTGCTCCCGCTTGAGACTTCCTCGCGATTCACTCACAGACGAGGCTCCTGCTCGAGACTTCCTCCACAGTCAGGCGAGAGGAGCGCAAAAATGATGACAGTTACAGGTTTCCGATGATCCGCCTCGGATTCAAACATGGAAGCGGGGGCCCCATAGGGAGGGGGCTCCCGCTTGGGACTTCCCCGCAACTCACTCACATACAAGGCTTTCGCTCGAGATTTCCGCTAGATTCAGGCCTGCAGAGCCAAACATAACCGACGGTTACAGGTTTCCGATGACCCGCATCGGATTCGAACATGAAGTGCGTGCCCCACAGGGAGGGGGGCTCCCACTGAAACTTCCTCGCAATTGACTCACGCACGAGGCGCCCACTTGGTCGATGATCGGGGCGGGGTGGTGATGGTGGTGACGATGGTGGTGTCCTGACATGATGAGGAGTGGGTGAGTGCTGAGTGAGTGAGAGGGAGTGAGTAGTAAGTGGGTGATGATGATGATGGCCGATGACCACCATGGAATGGTGGTAGTCATGTTGATGGTGGTGGTAGATGATGGTGCTGATGCTGGTGCTGCTGCTGCTGATGAATCAACACGCCATGAAAAAAAAAACGTACTGGGGAATAGGTCGAGGCATCGCAGGAGTGTGGGTATCAGGATGCTCCTTCTGCAGAATCATCATCACCACCGCTGGCTTATCCTCGGAATTCTGACCAGAACACACCCCAGAAGAGGTCCGGGGAGTAGCGGTATCCGTTGTTATTCGGATGAGGGTGAGCTGAGACAGCGGCAGTTCAAGATCGGTACCCAGACCTCTCCCAATGTCTAAACGCTCCAGTTTTCCGAAATGCGTCCAGTTGTGGCGACCGCGGCTGCGTCCACCGCCACGGCCGCCCGACAAAAGATGCGCAGCTCGGTGGCGGTAGCAGCAGTCAGGGCGGTCAGCTCGATGCTCGCTTGTTGGCAGCGCGCACAAGGGGGTAGGGGGAGGGGGGAAAGACTTCTCAGAAGGAGGATGCTTCTTAGAAGGCGCCAGCCTTACATCTATAGGTCAGGCCCCGCCTTATTATATCCAAGAAGCAGGGGTACTTCTGAGAAGCCTTCTGGCCTCCCCCTACCCCCCTCTGCGCGTAGCTGACACAGCCTCTTTGTGAGGGACAACGATGGGGACTGGCATAGGGGGGGACACATCGACCTGATATCGGCGATGCATCGTCGAGAGATCGGCGATAGGCCCCCGATCGGGACTCCGCACGTGCATGGGCAGTGTTCGGCCACACGCAAGAGTGTCCCTCGGCAAGAGTGACCTGTCGCGCGCGGATGAAAGGGACGCAAGGTGGCCAAACCCAAGCGCGCAAGCAGCCACTATCGCATCGCGTTCAACCATCGGGGGGACCCCGATGAGCCCGCACCACAGGTCACTCCTGCGAAGGGTCACTCTTGCGTGTAGTCGAAGGGTGGGGCTATCGGGCCCCTATCGGCGATCGATGGGCAATTGGGGGTCGATGCGCCCCCCCCCCCGTGTGCCTATCCGCCCCCCCTATCGTTGCCCTTGACCTCTGGCGTCGTGACGTTCCGCGGCACGGGGCCCTGGTGCTCTCGACCCCATCCCCGGGACATGTGCTTCCCCTGGAGGCCCGGCTCCCCTTCCTTGGGGGGGGGGGGAAGGGGTAGGATAGCAACGGGCAGGTTCCTCCTCCTCCTCCTCCTCCTCCTCCTCCTCCTCCTCCTCCTCCTCCTCCCCCTCGTCCCCCTCCTCCCCTTCCTCCTCCTCCTCCTCCTCGTCCTCCTCCTCCTCCTCCTCCTCCTCCTCCTCCTCCTCCTCCTCGGGACGGGGGGGGAAAGGGTAGGACAGCAAAGAGCAGGTTAGAGAATCAGCTCACGTGGATGGCTTTCCTGGGGACCCCTGGCGCTGGGAGGCATGGGCCCGGCGGCGGGGCGGGAGCCAGCTGCACGCAGCAGATTTCGCAAGCTTCCCTTTCCCTATCCTACCCTTTCGCCCAGCCTGATTTCCTCTCCAACCCCATGATTGCAGCCTCTCGTGGGCCAGCTCCGCTGTGCTTGGGCTGCGCTGACTTGCTTGCGCACTGCACCTCGGGAGGAGTCCCCGAGCTGCCCCGTCTCAACTCGCCCGCCTCTGATTTTGGCTCCCCCGGAGGAGCCGACGATGGGCCCGATGAGGATGGTCACGATCGCAACCACCCTCAGGACGGTGTCCACGGGGTCGAAGTCTTTCGCGGCGTACGCGGCCGAAGGATTCGCCGCCAGGGCAACGCCGACAACCGCCGCGTGGTTAGCTCCCGCCTCGT
Source organism: Prorocentrum cordatum (assembly GCA_963575745.1). NCBI lineage: Eukaryota > Dinophyceae > Prorocentrales > Prorocentraceae > Prorocentrum > Prorocentrum cordatum. Next base: position 364,981 of record CAUYUJ010010424.1, on the reverse strand, counting down.
GGAGGGTCCTTTGGGGCAGCTGTGCACGCTGTCTCCCTCCCTCCTTGCCTCCACTTCCTCCCTCCCCATACCCTCTTCCGCAGTGAAACAAAAATGCGACGGGAGGGTGTTTGTAATTGTTCGGTTTCCGGGCCCCGATGACAATTTCGCGAGCTGATTTCTCACATGCAAAAACTATGTAGAATCCATGCTATTACTTTCGTGGCGAAATGTTAGTATTAATATGTTTAGTCTTATTATTATCATTGTTAATATTATTATTAGTATTATTGATAATATTAATATTACTATTATTATTAGTATTACTATTATTACTAGTATTATTAGTATTAATATGATTGTTATGATGATTATTATTATTAGTATTATTATTATTCTCATCATCATCATCCTCATCATTATCATTAGTATTATTATTATTAATATTATTCCCGGTAGCGGTCTGGGCTTGGGGCCCCGGGTAGCGGTGAGGCTTGGGCGGGGTGGGATACGCCAGGGCGGGATGCGTTGTGATCGCAACAATTTGCGCGCGAGCACCCACGTACGATCGTTACCGTTACCTGGTTGTGTGTGTGGACCAGGTAACGACTGTTACGTACAAGAGGGTAATAAAAAACTCTCCTTTCAGTTTCAAATGCCCCTGACCATCGCGATGTAGCAGACATCGCAGTTCGCCCCCCCCCCCCCCCCCGGGGAGAGCCGACCAGTCTCACAGGACCGCTCGCGGCCGAATACCGTCGGGACCTCTGAGGCTGAACGGCCGCTTGGGGGTTTCATGCGAGTGTCTTTGCAACGCCCCAGGGCCATCGCGAAGCAGGCATCGCGCGTGGGCCCCCCCCCCACAGGAAAAAGCTGACCAAGCTCAACAGCCCGCTCGCGCCCAGCCCGTCGGGACTTCTGAGGCAGAACGGCAGCTTGGGGGACGTGGACGCGTGGTTTTTTTATAGCACCAGGACCATAGCGATGCAACAGGCGTCCACCCGAAGTCACCGCTGGGCTCGTCGATGTCCAGTAGGGGGAAGGTGGGGGGGGGGCACCCCGGAGCATCGGGGAGGCACGATGGAACCCGTACGCCCCCCGACCCGAAAATCGGGTGGGTCTGGGACCTTCGGGTGGGGCTGGGGTGGCTTGCAAAATGGCGTTGGGTCGGGCATGTCCTCCTGCAGGCGGGTTTTGCATGAGAAATCAAACATAGTCAACAAACACGTACGGTAAACAACTCGATTCCGAGAAATAGCCGAAACATCGTCGCCAGACTACTTTCGTACTACTACCCTCGCCAGAATTAACCTCAAAAATGGCGATAGGGCCCCTGCGATGTCGGCGCGCCCTTCAATGTCGATAGACGCCCCTCCGATGTCGGGGCCAAAGCAACAACGGTCTGACCGGGAACGACTCGAAGTTCGATGATGACCGACATTGGAGGGGCGGCGCATAGAAGTACCTCCCAGTCACCGCAACTCTGCCCAGTGTCTCCCCCAAACCAATTCAGCCACGCAAGACACTTCTGAGGTTAATTTTGACGAGGGTGGTAGTCTTGAAGCTTCCTGGTGTAGAGGGACACGCCCGACATCAAAAGCAGGGGCAGGAGGCCCCCCGCCGCCCGTCCTGGCCGCCGCGGGCGCAGGCACGAAGCCGGTCGACGCCGCCGTGGCCAGCAGCGCGGCGGCGGCGCAGAGGGCGAGGCCGGAGAGGAGGCGGGAGCGCACGGCCATCGCCCGAGGGGTGGGCGGCAACGCGGGAGCCCAGCGAGTTGCCAGGGCCGTTGATGCGCGAGGGTAGGGCTCTGATTTCGCCACCGACTCGAACCTCGAACCCTGGACCAGGAAGAATCCGCCGACCCTGTCGGCGTGTGCGAGGGGCTTGGCTGTTCGAGTCGTCGTCTCCGTCGGTCGTCGCCTCCGTCGTCCCCTTTCCCTGCAGCTTCCTTCTCAAGCTCGTGAGCGAGAGAAAAATCTAGCAGTGTCGTAATCGAGTCGAAGGGAAGCCCCTTCCCTTTGATCCCTTCCCCAGGGGGGGGGGGGTCCCGGGGGGGTGGGGGGGCAGATTCGTTTTTCCTCGGGCGGCCTAGAAACCTCGAAAACACTCCAAATGAGGTCCGAATGCCCAAGATGGCCCCCGAGACGGCCCAAGAGGGCCCCGAGTCGCCCAAAGATCGGCCGAAAACGCCCAAGATAGCCCCAAGACCGTCCAAGAAGCCTCCAAGACGTCCCAGGCCCCCTCCAAGAGACCCCCAGGAAGCCCCAAGAGGCCCCCACGAGGCTTCCAAGCGGCCCCTAAGAGCTTCCCAAGAGGCCCACAAACTACCCCCAAGAGGCCCCCAAGAGCGCTCGTCGTCGTCGTCGTCGTCGTCGTCGCCATTCAGGGTCGGCGGCACCGGCCGTAAGGCCTTCGCAATCCCGAGGCTGGAAGACCGCCCGAGGTTAACAAAGAGGGCAGAAAAGCCACCCCGAGAATAACCACCCCGACGCGCGAGGCCGTTCAGTAAGCACACCCAAAGAAGGAATCAAACAGGGCAAGGCTGTTTAGTAAACGCCCAGGGCCGTTTAGTAAACGCCAATTGTCCGGTCCGGGTGGTTGTTCCTCCCTTGATAACAGGGGACAGATCGACCCCTGGCCCCAGGCATGGCCGCGTCGTGCAAAAAATATCAGGACGGGCGCGCCAACATAGATTAGAGATCCATGGATTTGGCGCGCGGTCGCCCAATCCATGGATCGGGGGAGGTACCCTCCCCAAAACGACGGCCCGTGCCGCCTCGCCCGGCGGCGGCAATCCGCGACTTCCCATGGAAGCGGGACCCGTCGCTAATCCACGCCCCCTCGACACATGTTTGCGCTCGCCTGGGAGGTTAACAGGGGACAGATCGACACCTGGCCCCAGACATGACCGCGTCGTGCAAAAAATATCAGGACGGGAGGATTTTCTGGCCATTTTCGGCTTCGGGTGGCCCTCGCCGGGCCTCGGGGCCGTCACAAAACGACTCGGGATGAAACACTGGTTCCAGGGGAAGGGTCGGGGCTTCCAGGGATCCCGTAATACAAAAAACAGGACGTCGCATGTCTGGGTCACAGGCGTCGTCGACCCGAATCATAAGGATGCACGATAAAGACGCAAGGGCCTTGGAAGGCCGTGTCGAAGCTGTTCGAGCGGGGCGCGGCCCACGAAAGTGGCCAAACAAAAACCGAGGAGGCAAGGATGCAAGGGTACCCGTGGGAAGGTTGCTCATCCTTACTATGCGGGTTGACTGTATGTCGACCCCTATCCAAGGCTTCGTGGGGATCTCGAGTGGACCAAAAATTTGGGAGGGGGTGTGCCTGGATGGCTCCCTTGGGGTGTATCCAGGCGTTCCTTAGGTCGGGCATGTCCCCCTACAGACGGATTCTGGACGACAAATTAAACATACCAGAACAATGCCCAAACAAATTTTCAGAAATACAAGAAAATAGTCCACATACTATTTTTTACTATTTTAAAAACTCCTCCTGTAGAGGGGCAGGCCCGACTTAAGGCTTTCTCACTTTTTACTGAGCGGCTTCATTTGTTCGACGAGAAGGTCGGGAGATGGGGAAGAACCATCGCTTGCGATGAGATCCGACGGCGCGAACAAAATACGACATCGCGAGCAAAAATCGTCTTCCGTCCTGGACCCCATCTTTCCGCGGCATGTTTGAAGCCGGACCGATCTGTGAGGCTCCCAAAAGCCGAAGCTGAGCGAAAACGAAGCTGCTTCACACCAGGCGTGGCACGGTGTTCACCACAGGCGTTCTCGCCCAGCTTCGGCCTCATGGAACCCTCACAGATCGAGCCAGGTCGAAACATTTCGCAGAGCGTGGGGTCTGGGGCTGCGGCCGAGATATTTGTTGATGCTGGATTATTGTTGGCGACGTCGGATGTCGGATGGCAGTGTGGGGAGGGCAATCAGCCCAATCCCCTTCAAGTTCCCAGACTATCCTACAATATGATTGGTTCAGTCTGGCGATTCTTCCTCCGTTTCGGACTCGAACAACGCCCCTAGGAAAGGGATCGGGACTGGAGCCGCGGATTGACACATAGCTACGGATGTCAGGGTCGTGAGCGCTGTTGGCTCTTCCGAGTTCTCCTCGTCGCCACATCTGGATCCGCTCCCCGGAATTCTGACCCAAACTCACCCCCGAAACCGAGACCCCGTCCCGCCGTGAAAGAACACAAGGCCAAGTCGTTGACTCAGTTCGGCCTCTGAGGGCCTGGACACCGACCCTAGATGAGAAACGACTGTCCTGAGGAGGAGATCCAGGCCTTCAGGGTTGAGAATAAATCACGGCGCTGGGGGCCTGGATCGGGGGAGGGAGGGCAGTGAGCTCCTGCCTCGGAGCTCTCTCGGCGTCCCCGTGTTTTTTTTGGCCTTCGGCCTCCCCAGGAGGAGGAGGAGGAGGAGGAGGAGGAGGAGGAGGAGGAGGAGGAGGAGGAGGAGGAGGAGAGGAGAGGAGGAGGAGGAGGAGGAGGAGGGGAGGAGGTGGTGCTAGAGGAGGAGGAGGAGGAGGAGGAGGAGGAGGAGGAGGAGGAGGAGCAGGAGGAGGAGGAGGAGGAGGCTCCCCCTCGATGGCGCTCCTAGGAGCGGCCCGGACGCCAGGCCTGGATGGCGCCTGGGGGGAGGGGCGTCCGGGGATCGCCTGTCCCGAGCGGCACTTCGAGTGGACGGGCCCCGAATGGGCCCCGCACGGTGTCCGCGGCGAGGGGGGGGGCAAGCAGCCCGGGCCTCCGGGGGCTCGCCGCAGTGTCCAGGGAGCCCCTCGGGTCCCCGACGTCCGACGCGAACAAAATAAAATGCAACATCGCGCTCCCAAGAGGCCCTAAACTGTCCCCCAGAGGCCCCCGACCAGGGCTCCAGACCCAGCGTGTCTGTGGCATGTCTCGAGGCAGATCGAGGCGTGTCCCGGAGACCCAAGCCAGGCGAAACTGCCCGGTGTGAAACTACCTCGGCGAAGGACTCGACCATGTGCAACTGCGAATAGCGCAGAACATGCGTCTCTCCCTACGGGAATTTTGCCACCAGGGCCGTCGGAAGGGCCACCTGTGGGGGGCCACGGATCGTGTGAGGGGTGCGCCGAAGCTGGCGGCGCCATCTGCACCCTACCATATGGGCCTTCGGTGGAGCCCCCTATGGGGCCACGAAGCGTGCGTGGGGTGTGCGGAGGAGAGGAGAGACCTTGCCAATCGCCAGTCGAATTTTGTCAATGCGCGGCACGAGCCTGTCATCGCTCGGGCGTCCATTCCGCGTGCATCTGTCGGTTTCCTGCGTGCGCTTTCTTTTTTGCCAGCTGATCAGGAATGCATCTCGATGCTCCTTGCCGTGATCAAATGCACACGTCCGAGCGCCAAGCCAGAGGCCCCGACCCCTCCCCCAAAAGGTCCCTTTTGCGTCCAGGGTCCGGCTCTGAAGGGCCCCCGGGGCCCGATGACGGCCCTCGCGAGGGCCGAAATCGAGAGGAGACGCCCGGAGTCACAACAGTATCACATCTTTTTGCCGCGATGAGTCTTCAGACCCCCCCAATAGGGGGAGTACGGGGAGCAGGAGGAGCAGCAGGAGGAGCAGGAGGAGGAGGAGGAGGAGGAGGAGGAGGAGGAGGAGGAGCGCAGCGTAGAGGAGAGATCCATCCGACCGACCACTGCGCTCAGCTCAACAGCTGAGCACACCTCTCCAAGCTCGAGCTACTGGCTTCGCCAGCGACCAGAGCGGAGGAAAGAGAAGCAGGGGCAGCGGCCGCAGGCGGCGGGGCGGGTGGCGGGCGCCCACCTATGTCGAACTTCATGTGCATGTGGACGGAGAGCGGTGTTTCAATCAGGGCCGCGGGAGGCGGCGTGCGAGAGCGAGGGTGAGAGGCAGCAGCAGGAGAGACATCAGCAGGAGCAAGAGGGCGGGTCGAGAGGACAGCCAGGGAGTCACGCGCGCGGCGGACGGCCACGCAGCGAATGAGGGGACCGAGCGAGCAAACGAGCGGCAGATTATTTTCGACGCCACGCTCACAATTCATCCTTGAAGTGCAGAGGCCAGGATTTCCACCAACATCCAGCAACTTTGGTGACGACTGAGCCTGCAGCAACGGGCTCGAGGAGCACCCGTGCACAGGACTTTGCGATCTGCCAGTAACATCAAGCGTCATAGGCGACGCCTGAGCCTGCACCAGCGAGCTCATAGAGCACCCGTGCACAAGACTTTGTGTTCTGCCAGTAACATCCAGCGACATTGACGACGACTGAGCCTGCAGCAACGGGCTCGAGGAGCACCCGTGCACAGGACTTTTCGTTCTGCCAGTAGCATCTAGCGACATTGGCAACGACTGAGCCTGCAGCAACGGGCTCGAGGAGCACCCGTGCACAGGACTTTGCGTTCTGCCAGTAGCATTGTCATCCCACTCGTCGCTATGTCCACCACGTTCGGGTGTGGCGATCAGCGTCGATGGGGTGCTCGGGCTAGACATCGTGGGAACAAGCCGTGGAGTCAAGCATGGTGACCGTCCTGGGGCCAAGCCTGCGACAGCGTCGTAGTCGTCCACACCATCACCGGCAGCCGAGACAGCATGGACGACAACAGGGTCGTCAGCAGAGGAGGTGGAAGGATCGTCGGTGACCGTGCGCGGTGTCGGTCTGAAGGACGGCGGCGGCTGCCATTTCTTTTCTAGCTGGTCAGTAGGAGACGCCATTCGAAGAGTTCTGACCGCAGCCCGAGTCGCAGAGTTCAGAGCATCAGGGGAAACCCAATTGCGTTCACGAACAGTGTGGCACGTAGTGTACATCACCACCAGCTCCTCCGCTCGTTCCACACACGGCGCCGTCAGGCACAAACGCTCATGAAGAAAGGCAGGAAGAGAGCGACCCAGTGCGCGACCGACAGCACGAACCAGACGGTGGCATCGCATGTAGTGGCACTGCCTGTCTGCGCAAGCGTGACATCCAAAGATGCAGCGCCTCTTCCCCGAATGGTAACTTATTCGATAACTTGTGAGCCAAGCAGATGCCCACGTCTTGATAACAGGGAAGATCCAGCTCGTGGGCAGCAGCTGCAGCAGCATCTGAATCGCCTCCCAAGGCACCCGATGTAGGAAGGGTTCATACATGGCCAAGTAGCGTGCCAGCCTGGTCTCGAAAGTCGCGCTCAACGGGAACGGCGTGGCGAACTGCTCGAATAGTGCTGTGGTGGCTGCTCTTTGAAATTTGAGCTTACGCCCCGAGACCAAGAGCTCCGAGGCGATCGCAGACGTGCAACAGCGCAGGATGTCTGAGGAGTAGCCAGCACGCGCAGAGCCCTGACGCAGCCAGGAGTAGGTCTGCAGGATGGGTGGCAGCCGCCAGTGCCGTCCAGCGTAACACATCCAATCCACTCGGGTACGACTGGTCGCGAGGGAAGCATCATCAAATCCTCCCTGCATAATACCATCATTCCATGAAAGAGTAGTGTTAGTGATGTGAGAGCGTATGTGGGTATGCTCGCTGAACGTAATGGTGGCTGCTCGGGACAGCGCGGCAGCACACGTATGCCGCACAAGCGGGATCTTGGGGCCACCCCGCGACGAGAGCTGGGCCCAGCCAGAGGCAGGCAGAGTACCCATAGGAGCACGGAATACCTGGGTAAGCACAGAGAGCTCGAAAGCGGCCATTCTGGGAGGCAGAGGGAAGAACTGGGCCAGGTAGGACAAGACAGGGAGGGCTCTCGATCGGTAGAGCACGCCATTGATTCCCAAGGGGGCGGAGCCAGAACCGAGGAGCCTAGCACGCAATTTCAATTTCATCCGAGCAGCGTCCCACTGCATCTGGATCGTGACGTCGGGCCCCAAGAGAACGCCCAGGTACATCAGGTGGGCCACGACCTCGAAAGCTTGCCATTCAGGAACAAGCCGACCAAGGAGAGCACGTGTCCTTTCCAGAAGGTCAGGGGTGAACGACGCGTGCAGCGGGGTGACTTTGCATTTACTGACCTTGAGGCAAAGCCTAGTTAGGCGCCTCGTAGTAGTCATCACACGGTAGAGCACCTGGAGCCCGCGAGCCTCGAACAAGACAGCCCCAATATCGTCCGCGCAGGCCCTCGCCAGGCCAAGTCCAGAGTCCTCCAGTGAATATTCCAAGTCAGTCAGGAACGGGGCCGTGCTCAAAGCGCACAGGGTCCCAGACAGACCGCAGCCCTGCATGATCCCCGGCCTCAGCCAATACACCGAGTGGAGCAGGCCACCGTGGGCCACGACCCCTTCGATCGCAGAGTACAACCAGGCCAGGAAGTGCATCACAGGGGGTGGCAGACGAAGGTGAGCGAGGAAAAGCATCAAGAACTCCTGGGAGAGGCTCGGGAAGGCCTGGCCGAACTCGAACGAGACCAGCAGCGGCATCTTAGACGAGGCCAGCGGGTGGGCCCCAGCGATACGACTGAAGCCGTCGAGCTCTAAGATGTTGTACCCGAAGTTTCGGCCCTGAACGAAGCCGCGCTGCGACTGAGGGACGAGGGAGTCGACAACACCTTTAAGTGATCGGTTCACAGCAGACGTCAGAATTTTCAGGTCGGTGTTGCGGAGCCCGAGGACCCTGATCTTATCGGCGGAGCGTATGCAGCCTCCAGAGGCCAGGTCTTCGTGTTCCGATCCCTTAGGAAGGTACGCTTGCAGAGTAACGCTGGCTGAGTCGAAGAGTGACTGGCCACGCAAGATCCAATCCATCATAAGACATAATACTTCCAGGCAACAATCGGCAGCTGCCCAAGCAGCGCACGGCAGTCCGTCAACCCCAGGAGCAGAGTGGCGAGCACGTGCAACAATATTTCGAACCGTCGCTTTCGAGGGTGGCGGGACGTCAGGGGGCACGGGAGAGGGACGCTGTTGTTCGATGTAGGTCTGAGCAGCTTCGAGATCGACTTCCGAGCGCGAGAAGACAGGGCGCCAATATTTCGTGAGAGCATCAACCCTTTCCTCTGGAACTTCAGCTAACCGAGGGCCGCCCCGAACAGCACGAAGAACCAACCTCCGTGAGAATGGGGCCCAGATCGCAGCTTGGCGTTCCAACAACTGCCGACGACGAAACGAAGAGGGCGGACGGGTCGAACGAGAGCCTGCAGCAGCGTCAGCAGCAGCACGAATCTCTTTTTCCAGGAGCCGCATATGAACTCCATCCGTCCACATGTGGAACGATTCAGGATGACGAAGGACAACTTGTGAGCCTCCGACGTCGGGCAGGTCAGCTGCGGTAGCCGAGGTCGCCACCAGCCGACGGGCGAGCGGAAGATCTTGTCGCCATACCGCTCGCGCACACCCTCGGGCCACAAGCAGTGCAGTTTCGTCGCCAGAGGGATGGTAAACAAACATCCAGTCACGGACTTCACGGGCAGCCTCTTTCAACATGCCCTTGAAGTGTTCCCTGGTAGACGGCCGCAGAGCACCACTTCTCAGCGCCAGCGCCATCTTTGAACATGCCCTCAATACGTTGTCGGAAGAGAGGACTCTCGAAGACATGGCGAGGAACTGGCTGCTCAGATCTGGGGCGAGCTTGACGTTGGCGAAGCACCGTGAGCAGAGCAGCGTGGTCCGATATCATCGAGCGAGATAATACTTCGGGTTCTCCGATGGTAGAGGATTCCGCACACATTTGGCACATCATCCATCCAGCCACTGAGCAGAAGAATCGATCGAGGCAGCTGACCGAGTTGGTGTCCTTTGTGTAGCGCGTCGGTGACTCCGAAGAGATCTCAAGAAATAATCCCAATGTCCTCAGCCACCGAGCAGCCATAGCACGATGATTTCGAGGATCAGTGGCTCGAGCAGGTTCAGGCCGATGAAGGAGCAACGCCTCATCAGGGCCAAAGTTGAGGTCGCCCTGCACGATCGCCAGGAAGTGAAGAGGATCAGCGGCTGCTAGCACCCGCGCAGCGTCGATCTCAGCACATATCTCGTCAATCTGACTCGCGTTGAGACCATGGTTATGTATATTGAAGTGCACCAGCTGAAACCCCTGCCCGACAACGTCGACTCGAAGGACCCCACCTTGCACGACGGCCGTAGCATTGCTGGTAACATCGAGCTCAGGCGCGAACTTCGGTAAGATAGTGGCAACCCCTCCCGCAGCCGAGCCCCCATCATCGGCTGTGCAAAACGAGGCGTGGACCACGGCATCACGATGAAGACGGCATAGATAGTCTTCAAGTTGCCGACGGTCTTGATGAACTTCCTGTAGTGCCAGGATGGACCCAGGAAGGTGAAACTTCTTCAAATATGACGACTTGAGTCTGCTCTTTGCTCCTCGATACTGTAACAGAGCACGAGCATTCCAAGTAATGAATCGCATCGATTCATTCCCGTTCCCGCGAGTCGGAGTGTGAAAGAGCTGCATGAAGCCGTCAAAGACACCACGTCGTAGGAGGCGGAGGTGCCGTAATCTCATCCACCACTGCTTGGATGTCAGCACGCGTGAGCTTGAGGTCCAAGATGCCCTCTTGGTTGTACTGCACAGTATATGGAGCGTCTTCAGGGTTCGCTTGGATCTTAAGCACGTTGGTCCAACCGCTCTTGAGGATGCCTCGTTCACGATCGACAGGCCACCGTCCACCGAACTTGTCTGCGCACGCACCACGTATCCGACGAAGAGCCATCTCCGTCCTGACCTGGCGAGGGGATTTGTCGGGCCCCAAGTGAAGGCGACCGTCGGCTGCGGCACCCGTGGCCTCAACGTTGAACACTCTCCACTGATCATTGCGGCGGAGGTTGCTGAGCACCTTCGAGACCTTCCGAGAGGCGAGGCCAGTGGCCCCGTTGAACTTGATGAGAAACCTGCGTGCGGGAGTCGGCGAAGGGCAAGAAAGGGTGTATTGGTCTGCCTCGAATCCGAGCTCAGAGAGGAACGGAGCCAGCACATCACGAACCTGCGACAATCCAACCATCTTAGTACACATCGCGACCACCACGGCAGGGTCCGTCTGGCGGTCGAAGCTGGCGGGCGGCGAGGGGGCAGCCTCCTGTCGCTTGGCCACGTGAAGACCTTCACGTAGCTCGGCAATCTCGGCACGTAATTGTTGCAACTGCTCTGTGTGTGAGTCCAGCTCGATATTGAGAGTAGCGACTTTTCCAGTGACATCATCAATCTGTCGCTGCATATTTCTAGAGAGTTCGTCAAGCTGCGGTCGGAAGATGCCCATCGCCTTCTGGTCCAGCTCTGACGGCTGGTCTTCCAATTGCTTCTGCAACACAGCCAGGGTCTGAAGGATGGCGGCATTGCTGGATTTGACAGTGTCTCCCACTGTGGAGGCGACAAGCTCTTCAAGCTCCGTGCGAAGCTCGCTGAACTGGGAGGCGACACCATCGGCAATGACGGCTTTGATGTACTCGTCGGGGTAGTCGTGGGTGGCATGCGCAGCGGGTGCCCGAGCAGGGTCAGGACCTGCAGAAACTCCACCAGCATGCACAGGAGCACCGACAGCATGCAAATCAGGAGAATGAGCCTGCAGCTCCGAGCGCCCGAAGACGAGCGCGGCACCTGCAGCGGCAGCACGGGAGGCGAGACGGGCAACACCTTTGCCACTGCCTGAGGAGCCTTTGCCCTCCTCAGTGCGAGGATACTTGGGCTCAGGCGAGCCTTGGACACGTTGACCTTCAGCGCGTTCATCATCAGGGAAGGTGGGCATGTCTTCGATCTCCTGGGCACGGCTGGCCAGGGCAGCGGCGTCGGGAAGTCCCATTGCACCAGGGACGTTCGCTCGCACAGGAACGGGAAACGCCTCCGTTTACCCGTGGGCGCGAGCGTCGGAGAGACGGGAACGCTCTGCCAGACCACAAAGGGTCTTGTCTGCCGCGGACTAGCGGTATCCACTTGTTCCGCTGGGGAACAAAGCATCTTGAGCCAAAATGGCTACGGAGGAGGAGGAGGAGGAGGAGGAGGAGGAGGGGGAGGGGGAGAGGGGAAGAGGTTTTAGGACCAGTCCCATTCACCGCCGAGCGAGAAGGGGGGATCAAAACTGAAGAGCTCCTGAGGCTAATCTGGTAAGGAGAAGGAGGAGACGGCAGTGGGAGTGGCGCTGGGCGCTGTGGATTCCAAACGAGCACCCAGCACCGCAGGATGGCTGGAGCAAAAATGCATAGAGGCCTCCTAGATGGGGTCAAAATAGATGTGGTCGGAGATGCATCGGCGACATCGGCGATGCATCGGCGACGCCGACGTGGAGAAAATCGAGCTCCGCGTCGAGCCGCATCGGTGGTGCATCGGCGATGCGGCGCGATCCTTCGACCCCATCTGCTCGGACCCCATCTAGGAGGCCTATATTCTGTCTGGACGAGGAAAACAGTCCCCACACCCACCGGGGGAGCCTTGGCCCCGCTGGGCAATCTACCCCCCCCTGGTTGGGCATTGGTACCGTCTCGTTCGGGCTTCGGAGCACCCGTCCCCACCTACTGGGGTTACGCTGGGACAGCCAACTTACCCTGCCCTGGTGTGGGTGGGGATGGCTCCGACGATGATGACTCCCCCCCGAGGCCCGACGTCGAGAAAAGGCTGCAGCAGTGCAAGCACAATAATTCTGCATCGAGCGATCCCCGCCTGAGGGCGCGAGGCGAGCTGCCCAGGGAGCGCTGGCGCCCGGCGGCTGCGGCATGCTGTCGTCATGCGGCAAAGATGCAAGGCAGGACGCCCGGCGGCCGCGCTGTGCAGGGTCTGCGCGAGGCGGGTCGGGCGCTCTCCTCCTCGAGCCGAACAGCCCCAGCCCCCCAGCCTGGCGGGCGGGGAATCACCATTGCAGCCCCAGACCCCCCCTCTTTCTGCTGTATCTCTCGAGACGGATCGACCAGCGAGGGTCCCGGGGCCCGATACCGGGCAAAAACGCCCGGTGTGAGAAAACTGCAGAACGCCGGGATCTCGGGTCACCTGACGTCGTCGTCGCCGCCGCTGCCGCCGCTGCCGCCATTGGCATCGCCATTGGCATCGACACCGTCGTCGCGGTGCTCTGCCTGGGAACGAACAGAAGAAGAACGGACCCACGCGGAGCGCGCCTGAAGTGGCGCTGGAGGCGCTGCCAGGGAGGTCCATTGCCAATCCAAGAAATCCGCGCGGACCTGCGAACGTTTTTAGAAGGGCCCAGGGATACATAAATGAACACACACACACACACACAAATACAAGGATTCCCAATCTTTTTCCATATCTTCTGGGTTTTCGGCTTCCCCCACCTTCCCATACTGTCCCATGTTGTCCTGGGGGTCGGCGATCAATTGTGTCTGTGTGTGTTTTTCCCCTCCTGCGTTTTCAGCTTCTGCAAGTCGTCGTCCTCCAGGTCTGGGCGCTGCACGCCCACTTCTCGGGCGTTTTGCCAGAGGGCTCCCTGGCCCTAAGAATGCCCCCAGGACCTCCAGGAAGGCCGCCAGGGCCTCCAGAGCACCCCCCACGAGGCCCAGGGGTCCCCAGGGGGCCGCAAGCGAACATTTGTGTGGTATGCCCTGGCCATCGCTCGGACGTCCATTTCCTGTGTTTTTTTTTGGTTTCGTGCGTGGTTTTTTCGCCAAATGGTGGAAGATGCTCCTCGAAGGTCCTCGCCGAGAAAAAAATGCACACGTCCGAGCGATGCCAAGATGCCAGTTTCTGCTTCGAGGGAAAGCCCCCCCCGGGCTTGTGCTTGGAAGGCGTGGGCCGTCGTGGATGCAGAAGCCTCCCTTGCATCCGCTGGGAGGAAGTCCGGGAGGGGGACGGATTTCGAACCCGGTCCCCTCTCCCCCTCAAAGTCGGGGGGTGTTCGAAGCCCCTCCCTCTTCGGGGTGCACGTCCCTGGTGGGGAGGAGTTGAACCCCACGCTCCCCGGAGCCAGCGCCCACCCCGCACCAACTCCGGCCGCAGACGACGACGACGACGAGGACCAGGCCACGACGGTGACGGCGAAGACGACGACCACGACCACGACGACGTGCGCCGCCCGCCCGACCGACCGTGCCGCCCACGATGACGTCGACGACGTGCCCCGCCCACTCGCCTGACCGACGGCCTCGCCCGCAGCAACGACGACGACGCCGTCGCCGACGCCGATGCCGACCCTGCCGCCGCCGCCGACGACGGCGACGACGACGACGACGACGATGACGGCGACGATGACGGCGATAACGACGACGACGAGGGCGACGACAAGGACGAGAACGACCACGACGGCGAGGACGACGCTGACGCGCCCCGCTCGCCCACGACGACGACGCGTGCCGCCCGCCCGCCCGACCGACCGACTCGCCGGCAGACGACGACGACGACGACGTGCCCCCGCCCGCCCGCCCGGCTGACTCGCCCACGACGACGGCGTGCGCCGCCCGCAAACGACGACGACGACGATGACGACCTGGTGAAAAGGGGTTGAAACCCTGGCCCGCCCGACTGCTCACGGCGACGATGCGTCCCGACCGCCCGCCCGCCCGCTCGACCGACCGACTCGCTGGCGAAGGACGACGACGACGACGACGACGACGACGACGGCGGCGGCGACGACAACAACGGCGACGGCGACGACGACGACGACGACGGGTCCCCACCGCCCGCCTGGTCGCCTCGCCGCCGACGACGTCGACAACGTGTCGCGTCCGCCCGCCCGTCCGACGCCCGGCGCTGGCAAACGACGACGACGGCGACGCGGCGAGGGGGGTTTGTGGAGGAGTGGGGGGTTCTCAAAGGGGACGAGTGGTGGGTTTCCAGAGAGGCAGGGGGGGATTTTTGATGGGGGGAGGGGGGCCGGTTCCCGAGCGGGGGAGGCTGTGATTCCGTAGGCACAGAAGACGCACTCTCTCTTTCTCTCTCTCTCTCTCTCTCTCTCTCTCTGAGATATCGTCAGAGACAAGGGCAGGGCTGGATCGAGCCGCGAGGAACCCGTATTAAAAGAAAAACTCGGCGGCCAGCCAGGGGGGGAAATGAGAAGGGGCGAGCCTTCTCAGAAGGCTCGGAGGTCCCCCGGCCTTCCCCGAAGACGCAGAAAACTTCCCAGAAGGCCGGAGGACTTCTGAGAGGTCCCGCCGCCTTCTGAGAGGGCCTTCTTCATCTCACTTCCCCCCCTCGCTCGCCGCCAGAAGACAGTACGCAGGAGGTCTCGGAGGGGGGCAGCTCCTCCGAAGACGCCCCTCTGCACTCTCAGAAGGCAAGCCTCCCCGCCGTGCCCTCTTCGACGCGCCGCCCCGCCGGGGCCGGAGAGCAGGAGGTCGACACCGCCACCGCCGCCGCGAGGCGCCAGGGAGCATACCCCTGATGGTCTATGTCCCCCCCCCCGGTTGCGCGGCGCCCCGCTCGAGACATTTAAGAGACGAGCGAACCTCCAGTCGACCCGTATAGCAAGCCTGCGCGGAAAGGGTGCAAGGGCCTTGGAAGGCCCTTTCGAAGCTTCTCGAGCGGGGCGCGGCCAACGAAAGTCGACAAGGATTGACCGAGGAGGCAAGGATGCCCATCCTTCCTATGCGGGCTCCTCGCTTTTGACCACCCTCGCTTCCAGACGGGGCCCGCACGATCTCGAGCTGCCAGAGGGGTTGGCCCGCAGCGGTCGGGCTGCTCGACGAGGAGGCGCGCGGCATGGCACGGCTGCGCCTGGAAGCGAAAGCGGGACAGGCAGCTCACCCTCCGACAGGCAGCTCACCCTCCGACAGGGGCACGAACAGTAACAGAAACATGAAACGAGGAGGCGCGCGGCATGGCACGGCTGCGCCTGGAAGCGAAAGCGGGACAGGCGGCTCGCCCTCCGACAGGCTCACCCTCCGACAGAAACATGAAACCTCGGGCGGGAATGCATAACACGAGCAGGTATGGCGAGGAGGAGGAGGAGGAGGAGGAGGAGGGAGGAGGAGGAGGAGGAGTAGGAGGAGGCGGAGGAGGAGGGGGAGGGGGAGGAGGAGGGGCACGAACAGTAACATAAACAAGGAACAACTCGGAGGTCCGCGCGGTCTGCTCGGATCGGCGCTCGGCGCGCGGAGCGCCGCCAGGGGGCTCCAGCGCCGATCCGAGCAATCCGCGCGGACCTGCGAACGTTTTAAGAAAGGGCCCGAGGATACACAAACGAATACACACACAGACCGTCGTCGCGGTGCTCTGCCTGGGAACGAACAGAAGAAGAACGGACCCACGCGGAGCGCGCCCGAAGTGGCGCTGGAGGCGCCGCCAGGGGGGTCCATTGCCGATCCAAGAAATCCGCGCGGATTTGCGAACGTTTTTAGAAGGGCCCAGGGATACACAAAGAAGTACACACAAATCCCAGGATTCCCCATCTTTGTCCATATCTTCTGGGTCTTCGGCTTCCCCCGCCTTCCCAGATGTTTCCGTGTCTACGTCATCGTTTGTTCCCCGATCCACCCCCCGAACATCTCCAACTGTGGAGGCGCCGTGAGCCTGCGGAACTCCCTGGGGAGGCATGGCCCGCCGGTGGGTGGTGGTGGTGCCGACCCTCCACCCCTTCGACGCGGCTGCCCCTCTTGAGCAGGGACAGACCGTCACGGCGCTCCTACAGTCCTACCACGAAACTGTCTTAGAACCCAAACCTGCTGTGCTAACCAAAACAATGTTCTTAGAACCATACACCCGATGTGATCAAACAAGACAGCCCCGACCAGAAAGGTTCTAAAAACATCTCGTGGGAACCACAAAAGGTTCTCCGAACATTGTTTGGCAGGACTCTGGGCACGCCAAGACGCTTCGCCACTGCTCGACCTCCGGGTTGCCGCCCACCCGAGTCCAGGTGCTCGGACGCTGCCCGCGGGCCGAGCAGCGGAAGCTGCCGAGGCGACGCTCTGCCGGCCTGAGACAGGATGGCTGCGCCCCCGCCCAACGTCGACGACAATAACCGTTCCATGCATGCATCCGACTGGACACGTTACAGTCATCGGCCTGACCTAAGGAACGATAAATAAGGAACGAAGCCCCATTCATATCCCAAGGAATAACGCATAAGGAACGACAAATAACAAATAACGCATAAGGAACTGTAAACAACGCATGCAAGCCTAAGGAACGACCGAGCCCCTTTTGAACAGTAAGTGTTCCTTATCCAAGCCGCTCACTGTATTCTGTGTTTGGTCCGATGCCCATGTGGGCCGAGGACTGTGTCAAGACGGGCCGCATGTCACGTCCGGCGAGTCGAATACCGATGCTCGTCGGTGCTCTTCGCACGTTGCGAACATGCGAGTCCAAGCTCAACGAGGGATACATTAGCTGGCCTTCACGTTTCGGCGCCGACTGAGAAGACTGTAGCTGACGAGTGGAATGACCGTAGGAGTGAAAGGCGCCCCGATGATACATGACCAGGACACGATGGCTAGGTGACCAGATGCTAATACTGCAAGCTTCTCGCGACTTGGACACGGACAGCGTGACCAGAGCAGGGCCACCATAAGCCCATCACATCGGGTGTAAGGCTTGCGTGGCCAACGACAACACGCTCGAATTGAAATTCCACTGGCCCTAGCAATCTGATAGCGGCAAACATTACGCCTGGAAGCATCCCGATCACATTGCCCAGCATGGTCGAATAGAGCTCACATACAGCGAGCAAACACTATGATCATACTAAAACGGCAGAAATTGCTAAAATCAGCACAGCGACAAAAAAGAGCCCAATGATCAAGCCACAACCACAAGTAACTGGCCCAATGAGATCACAGCAGAACTGACGCGGCCACATTCCCTTGAGAGACCCCGCCTTGCGCGAGGTGCACAAAAAAACAAGTTTCCAGCTCAACCTCGGAACGAATGCTGCGAGAAGCCGAAGCCCCAGCGGTGCAAAGCGTGCTTTTTTTGCTGGGGGGGGAGGGCGAAGCCGCATCGCGCGCCAGCGCTGTGTTCCAGCAGCCTAGTCCGCCAGAGCCTCCGAGCTCGGGGCGCGCCACGTGCACCCTGTCTCGTGCCGCGGACTCGGCACGACGCGACCTCGCACGCTGGGCAAGTGCCAGAGGCGGTGGTGCAAGGAATCAGGCTGACCACACATGATGGGCCTGTTTTCTACCACCACTACCACCACCACAAGTTGGAGGGGGAGGGGATCCTCCTCCTCCTCCTCCTCCACCTCCTCCTCCTCCTCCTCCTCGTCCTCCTCCTCCTCCTCCTCCTTCTCCTCGTCCTCGTCCTCCTCCTCGTCCTCCTCCTCCCCGTGCCCATGGTGCCCAGGGCTCCTGTTGGGTAGTAGGGGGAGAGCGCACGGGGCGCCTGTAAGGAGGCCATCGGCCTCCGACCAGCACCTCCCCCGAGTCCTAAGGAGTGCGCCACCGGGGCCACACAGGCTTTCCAGTTACCGCATAGAGGGGGAAACCACCTTGTCGCACGACCGCCCGCTCCATCGAAGGTCGAAGGACGGGCATGGGAGCCCGCCACCCCGGCCCAGATCCCCCAGGCTCAATGGTTGTCCGGGTGCTCCATACATACCTGGTGGGCCTACTCATGTCTGGCCTGCGTACATGGCCCCAAGCTGGCCAAAACCGCCGTTGCAGGCGCGGCAACTTCGTCGATGGAGATCGGGACGCTCACCCCCCTTTTCCCTCCTCCTTCCCCCTCCTTTCGCTCTCCCCCCTCCCACGCTCCAGCTTGACTAGGCACTGCAGGGCGACAGCGGTTTCCCCCGCCGCCGTCACCCTGACCCACGTGCTCCGGCCATAACGCCCCGATGCACCGCCACTGTGCCTGCCAGAGACACTTTGAGTGCGGTGCAAGCAGGGATGCCCAGTCTGGGCATGTGGTCACTGGAACTCGGGTCGATCTTTCCCCATTGCCAGGGACCCAGGCACCCAGGCACCAGGAACAAGGCTCAGCGACAGGAACCACGATCCAGGAGCCCTGGAACACAGGAATACAGGACAACCCCAGGATCCAGGAACCGAAGTTCCCAGGAAACCCAGGCCCCCAGGGATGCAACCAGCGCGCTAGAATGCTTTTATGTGGCATTTGCGTGCGGTACGAGCTGGGATGCCTACCGTTGTCGAGAGACAAGCGTTGGCATCCGTGTGCCAGCTCAACCCTGGCCTGCTTGGACGGCCTTGAGTCGCCCATCCAGCCGTTGCAGGCACGGCACCACAAACTCAATTAAACTTACCCACGCTAGCTTCGGCCAGCACGCCCAATCACACCACCATTGTGCCTGCATCAGGCACTTTGGTGACGTGCGAACTGTGATGCCCTTCGCTGTCGATCGACAGGCGTCGGCATCTTCGTGGCAGCCCGTTTTTGGCCTGCTTGGACGGCCCTGTGTCGCCCATCCAGCCGTTGCAGGCGCGGCACCCAAATAGACCTCGCGCCTGTTAGCTGCGGCCAGCACGTCCCATTGCACCGCCATTGCGCCTGTCCCAGGCAACTTGGCAACAAGAGAGCTGGGATGAGACAAGCGTTTGCATCCGGTTGCCAGCTCAACTATGACCTGCTTGGGCGGCCTTGAGTCGCCCATCCAGCCGTTGCTTGCGCGGCACCACGCACCCAATTAAACGCACTCCCGCTAGCTTCGGCCAGCACGCCCAATCACACCACCATTGTGCCTGCATCAGGCACTTTGGTGACGTGCGAACTGGGATGCCCTTCGCTGTCGCTAGACAGGCGTCGGCAACTTCGTTGCCGCTCGTCGTTGGCCTGCTTGGACGGCCCTGTGTCGCCCATCCAGCCGTTGCAGGCGCCGCACCTAAACCAACCTTACCCCCGTTAGCTTCGACCAACACGCCCCAGTGCACCGCCACTGTGCTGGTTTTAAGCACTTTAGTAACAAGCGAGCTGGGATGCCTACCGTTGTCGAGGGACAGGCGTTGGCATCCATGTGCCAGCTCAACTCTGGCCTGCTTGGATGGCCTTGAGTCGCCCATCCAGCCGTTGCAGGCGCGGCGCCCCAGACATAACAAGGCACGGGGTCGGGCGACCTCGGGCCGTTCACCCCTTTCCCCCCCTCTTCCCGCCATCCCCCCTGCTTCTCCCCCCGCCTTCCCCTCTTCCCCCTCCCACCCTGCCTCACCCTGCGCCCCCTGCTCAGTTCCCCCGCTGGCTTCGGCCAGGCGCGCCCCATTGCACCACCACCACGCCTGCACAAGGCACGTCGATGACGCGCGAGCGGGGATGCCCATCCTCGTCGCGTGACGGGCCCCTGGCATCCGCGCGCCCCCTCTTCCAGCCTGCTCGCACGGCCCTCTGAGCCGCCCACCGAGCCGCTGCGGGCGCGGCAACCCTCAAACCGCACCTGGCACGAGGCTGGGGCACCTCGGGCCCGCTCGCACCCAGTCCCGCCCTCCCGCCCCCCGCTCTCGCTCGTGGGGGCCTCTTCGCCCACTTCCCTCCCCCTTCCTTTGTTTCCCCCTCCTCCCCCTCTTCCCCCCAGTCTCTACTTTTCCTGGACTCGCTTCCCCCTCCTCTCTGCCCGTCTCTCCTCCTTCACGTGTTCCTCTGCCCGACTCCTCCCTCTACGCCTTCCGCCTCCCCTAACCCACGTCCCTTCCAGAAGGAGGGGGGGCCACTTGCCCTGATCCATCGCCAGATCCCTGTCGTAGGACTCTCCATCCCATCGCCCTCAGGTTGGGCCACGTCTCCTGCGGAGATCGCCTCCCCCCGATCCGACCGCACCTCCAGTGCCGGCCACGTTACCCCATGGAATGGGATACGTGCACGGGCCGCTGGCGGAGGGGGAGATACGAGAGCTACGTGGAGGTGGAACAAGCCCACGTCCCTTCCGGAAGGAGTGGGGGACAACCTTATTAAAGTGAACGTTGCGTTCCGAGCGGTGTTCCGACCCATTGCCAACCGTTGGCTCCAAGGTTTCTCTACCCCATCATGCTTTCTGCCAAACCAATATTCTCTGCCCGCCTCTTTTCATATGCTTCTTCCGCTCCCGCTGCCCATACCCCACGTCCCTCCCGGGAGGAGGAGGGCTCCTTAGTAACATGGCCAGGCTTTCCGAGCGTTTCTCCGATCCACTGCCTAATGGAAGTTCCAAGCACCCTCCACCCCATCATTTTCTTGTTGGGCATTTGCTATGACTAGATCACGGTTGTTTCTGCATACGGTCCCCGTCGCACTTTCCGAAACAAAAACAAGGCCACACCGACAGATTCGCAATGTCCAGATTTGATTTGCAGCCAAAGGCCGCCGCTGAACAAAACAGCCGAGCGATGCGTTTCAGTAGCCTCCATTCGGCTCGAGAGGTATTTGGAGCAGGCTACTTGCATAGACCAAGTTGGATTCCAAACATTGCATGACGTATCCAAAATGGGCTCGCTGTGCGTGTGGAAATCCGCATCACTTCGGAAGGTCTTCCCTTTCTCATTGTCGGGCTTTCCCTAATACACCGTAAAATCTTGTGTTGCCAAAGGGGACATGATTATGAAGTGCACGCTTCTCATCATCCTTTCCCATGGTGCGCGAGCTGCGAAGAAGCAGCACGACAAGTTGGTTCATCAGTTGCACCTGTTGGGGGCGACTCCGTCCATGGTTCACGTTGTCCAGGGGTGCAAGATTTTGTCCAACAAATACATGGGCGGGGCTCTCCAGCACAATCAAATCACCCACTTCGCGGCATTACTCCGATGGTTTCCCAGGGTTGAGCACATTGCATGGTGTTCCCTCACGAAGCCTATGCGGGTAGTTTACATCGAATGCAATGCCAACTTGGAGGTGGATGCGCAAGAGTTTATCCCCATTGCGTCAAGAGGGGGCCCTGGCGCGGAACTCTCGTGGATCGGATTCCAGAAAGTACACAGGCCCTATTAGTTCACCTCTAACCACATGAGGCCAGTCATCCAAGGCAGCATTAAGTATTGGATTCAAATGCTCTGACTTGTTGCGGGCATACAGGGCGTCCCTGCAGGCTCGGTGGTCACATTGGGACATGATGCTGTGCAGGTTCCTCGCGGAGGGCGCCATCTACAGGCCCGTGCAGTCTGTTTGTGGCATCAGGGCGCACCAGAGCGTTCCAGGGAAATGCTTCCGCCCCGCCCTGTCCGCGGCGGAGACTTGGTCGGGGAAGAAGAAGCGAAAGGCCCAGTGAACACTTCCTCCTACGCCCCTCCATTCCCTCCCCTCCGTCGGTCCTCTTCGCCTCCGCCGCCCACGCTGCACCCTCCCACTGCCCTGCGCAGCGCGCGTGCCCGCAGCTCGCCCAGCGCACTTTCACTATGAGCACGCCAGTCAGGCGCGGCCTCGTATCACCCCATAACCGCGCATCTTACACCCCATCTTGTTTCCATTGTTTGTCACCCCGTCATCCACGTGTTCCCCCCCCGACCCTCGCTCCTGTTTCGCCGCGCGCTCGGTATTATTGCACCGCCCATGGCCACGTTGTTCTACCCGTAATCTTAGTCCGCCAACGTCCAATGGCCCTTATTGTTTCATTGGCCCCGCCCGTGCGGTCTGGACCCATATGGCCCCAGGCCATGGCACATTGGGCCACCGTGCCCTGCAGGGTGGTAAATCTGGGTAACTGGACCCGCTCACGCGGTTAAGGCGCCCCTAAGCCATATCACCTCAAGTCCTCGTCCTTCTCCTTACCCCCATCCATGTTCTGGTGGTGGTGGTGGTGGAAAACAGGCCCATCAACACAAACGAAAGGAACTTACCAGTGGATTCAAAATTACGCGGTCGTACGCCCGATCGCCCCGTGGACACAAGCAGAACCGATGCTACGCTTTTTTAGAAGCGATCACTTGTTCTGGAGCGGGGGCACCTCGCTGGGCGACGGCACCAACGACGCTGCGCAAAAGGCTGGACGACTGCGCGGCACGGGCCCCTCTTCTCAAACCACCTCCGTGCTGCGTGCTGCTGCAGACAACAGGAAGACAGTTCTCTTAAGACTCGAGCCGGAACGCGCGGCGCTGGCCTGAGGGAGGGGGCACAGTCGCCGCCACGCGCACCTTCGGGCGCTCGGCGGAGGCGGACGACTCCTTCGACCGCCGCTTATCCGAGCAAGGGGGCCGAACGGTCTTTCCCTGCCCCTGAGTGCGTGGCTGAGGTGAGATCCCGCAGCGCGAATTCTGCTTGCTCGTTGATGTCTGCTGTTGTTGCTGCTGTCGTCGCCCTCGCCCGCGACCCCCCCCCCCCGCGACCCTCCCGCGACACACCCCGCGACCCTCCCACGACCCATCACGCGCCCGCGCCCTGACCCACCCCCGCGACCCACCCGCGACCCATCCCGCGCCAGCCCCCCTCACTCTTATCGATGGTCCTCAGGACGTGTTAGCGCCGACGTGTGCTTGCCTGTCGAAGCCCGTCAATACGACGCGGGCGGTATACTGAGGACCGACGCAGGCGGCGTGCGATCGGCGGGGCGGAACGATGGAAAACACCTCTTGGGATGACACACGTTTCAGGATCATCGGTTTTCTTGGAAGGAGGCTACTCCTTAGAAGGCGCCAGCCCTACGTCTATAGATAAGGCCTGCGCTTTCTAAGAAGCCTTCCCCCTCCCCCATACTGGGGATACCAGAAGGTACCGATACGGCTACTCCCCGGACCTCTCCCTGGGTGCGTTCTGACCATGATCTCGAGGTGGATCCAGTGGTGACATCGAGGAGCTCCCAGGAGGCCCCTAAAAGGGGAAAACAAGGGCATGGTAGAGGTATGGGTACCTTTTCTGACCACCTACCAGACCACCCCAACCAAACCCGAAGACCAAAATTTCGGGTTGGGGGGGTATGGGCTCCATGTGTTCCCCGACCACCCCCCACTGGAAATGGAGGGCAAAATGAAGCCTTCGGGTTGGGTTGGGGTGGTTTGGTGGGTGGTGAGTATGGGTACCTTTTCCCCTCCCCCCTATACCCCCTCTCTCTGCGCGTGGGCCGACGCACGCAGGAGGCGCTCCACCAGGCAGTCCGCAGCTGCGGGGCGCCACGTGCTGCCGTATGGGGGCCCCCCACTCGCCCCTCGCCGTCCCGGGGGCTGCGCGCCGCCGCGGGGCGCGGCCCCGCGGGAGGCCCAGCCTCTCTCGAGCTCGCCGCGGCTGGGTGGCGACCTCCGAACCCTGCAGACGAACTGCTGCAATCAGGCACAGTGCTCCAAATCCCATATTAGTCGACCCCCCCCCTAAAAAACCGGACCCCTCTCCAAATGCGATCTATTATTCCGGACTCCCCTCTTCGACGGGGCGCCTGAATAGACTGGACCCCCTCCAATCCAAAGAAAGCGCCCCAAAAAAACCGGATCCCCCCAATTACAAAAAGGCGCCTTAAAATACCGGACCCGGGGGACGATCAATCAGGAATTTGGAGTAGACATCACTGCACCAACCTTGCAGACGTGCTGCGGCGGATTTTCGCGTGGAGTTCTGTCAACGCAGAGCCCCGAAACAGCGAGCGAAAAACAAAGTGAATTTCACTTCGATGTTTTGTAGTCTTCATTCCAGGCCAAGAAAACATCCGCACGGAATTCACTTCGAAATCCAGAACGAAACTCTCCAAGATAACCTGGGCCCATCCCATTGTTTCCCGAGCGAAATGCGACATCTGGTCTGCGATGTTGGCGCCAAGAGAGATAAAACAAAAAAAAAACGAAGCCCCTAAGAGGCCCCAAGAGACCTCCCAGAGGCCCTCAAGACGCCCCAAGAGGCCCCCAGACCGGCTCCCAAGAGGCCTCCAAATGGCCCCCAGCACGCCCCCCAAGAGGCCACCACGACAGAGAGCCAAAGAGCCCCCACCACCAGAACGCCATGCCGGCCTTCCGCCGGCCTTCCGGCGGAAGGCCTGCGGAAGAGAGGAAGGGAGCGGGGGAACACGCCTCCTGACACACTAGTGTAAGACGACGGTTAGGAAAAGACTTTGGGCGGAGCGATTGACAAAATGGTTTCCGAATCTTCGGCTTCCGCTTCGCTTCGGCTCCGTCTGGCCCATCGACCGTGGGCAGGCCCCGGGTAACGGTAGCACGTGGGCGGAGTGGGGGACGTCGGGGCGGGGGTGCGCTGCGGTCGCCATCGTATGCGCGCGAGCGCCAGCGTGTGTGTGGGGGTCCAGGCCCCCACACACGTACGATGGGGAGGGAGGGATGGGGGAAGGGGTTTGGCCCGGGTAACAGCCGTTACGCCCCAGAGGATGAAGAAAACAGATCCCGACCACTTCCCCTGGGTCAAATTTACGCCCCAGAATCCTTTTTGATTGTCCCGGGCCTCACAACGGGCCCAGGGGCCGAAATCGAGAACAAACGCCGGGATCGAACATCACACAGTTATGGTCGGGTGTCTGGTGCCTGAGCCGCGGCGCCATCGCTCGAATGAAGCCGCCGCCTCCGTCGCTGCCGTCGCCGGACGCTCCTCTGGCTCGGCCACCTTGATGGGCACCACCGACGCCGCCGCGGCCGGCCCGGGCGGGCGCGCCTGGTCGGCGGGCGGTGGCGGCGCGACAGGTGCCGCGCGGGTGGGGCGGACCAAGACCCCCTCGCGTCGCAAAGTTGGCCTGGCGAGGGACCTAACCACATGCAGTTGTGAGCGTCGCAATTGTGAGTGTCGTCGTCGATCGAGCTCCCTGTGCGGCCACGAAGCGTGCGAGAGATAAGCCGAAATGGGAGTGGGACCGCATGCGATCCCTGCCACTGGGGCCTTCGGTGGAGCTGCCTATAAGGCAACTAAACACGTGAGAGGAGTGTGCCGATATGGGGTTGGAACCGCGTGCGAACCCTGCCACTGGGGCATTCTGTGGAACTCCCTTTGGAGCCACGAGCCGTGCGAGGAGCGTGCCGAAATGGGAGTGGAACCGCATGCGAATCCTGCCAGTGGGGCTTTCGGTTGAGTTCCCTACGGGGCCACGAAACGTAAGAGGTGTGTTGACAATGGGAGTTGGAACCGCATGCGATCCCTGCCGCTGGGACCTTCGGTGGAGCTCCCTTTGCCACCGTGACAGATGAGAGGGGTGTGCCGATATTGGGGCTGGAACCGCATGCGAACCCTGCCATTGGGGCCTTCGGTGGAGATCCCTATGGTGCCACGAAACGTGAGGGGCGTGCCGACGTGGGAGTGGAACCGCATGCGAACCCTGCCACTGGTGCGGTGCCCTCGGTGGAGCTCTCTTTGGGGCCACGAAGCGTGTGAGTTGTGTGCCGCAAAGGTGGTGGAACCGCATGCGAACCCTGCCACTGGGGCCTCCGGAGGAGCACCCTTGTCACACGACGAAACGTGTAATGGGTGTGCCGACATTGGGGGCGAGCCCTGCCACTGGGGTCTTCGGCGGAGTTCCAAAGGACACCACGACAGGTGTGAGGGGTGTGCCGGAATTGGGGGATGGAACCGCATGCCAACCCTGCCAGCCTGGGGCCTTCGGTGGAGGTCCCTAATGACACCGCGAAGCGTGTGAGAGGTTTGCCGACATGGGGGTGGATCCGCATGCAAATCCTGCCACTGGCGCCTTCGGTGCAATTCCCTTTGGGGCCCCGAAACGTGTGAGGGGCGCAAGGGATGGCATGATGATGATGAGGAGGAGGAGGAGGAAGAGGAGGAGGAGGAGGAGGAGGAGGAGGCGGAGGCGGAGGAGGAGGGGGAGGAAGAGGAGGAGGAGGAAGAGGCGGAGCGTCCTCAGAGAAGGACGAAGAGGACGAGGACGAGGACGACGAGGGGGAGGACGAGATGGGGGAGTGGAGGAGGAGGGGAGGAACGCGGGGTGCTCTTATTCAAAAAGAGGGCCCAACGCCACAGGATGGTTGGGGAGACTGGCCTGGCGAAGGACCCAACCATATGCAGTTGTGAATACCGCAAAAGTGAGTATCGTCTTCGGTGGAGCTCCTTATCAGGGGCACGAAACGTGTGAGAGATGTGCCGAAATGCGGGGTGTGCTGAAATTGGGGGTGGGACCGCATGCGAACCCTGTCACTTGGGCCTTCGGTGGAACTCCCTATGGGGCCACGAAACGTGTGAGGGGTGTGCCGAAGTGGGGGTGGAACCGCATGCGAACCCTGCCATTGGGGCCGTCTGTGGAGCTTCCTCTGGGGCCACGAAACGTGTGAAGGGTGTGCCGAAATTGGGGGTGGGACTGCATGCGAACCTTGCCACTGGGGCCTTCAGTGGAGCTCCCTATGGGGGGCCACAAAACACATGAGGGGTCTGCCGAAATGGAGGTGGAACCGCATGCGAACCCTGCCACTGGGTCCTTCGGCGGAACTCCCCATGGGGCCAAAAACTGTCTGAGGGGTGTGCTGAAAGTGGGGGTGGGACCGCATGCGAATCCTGTCACTGGGGCCTTCGGTGGAACTCCCTTTGGGGCCACGAAACGTGTGAGGGATGTGCCGAAATGGGGGTGGAATTGCATGCGAGCCCTGCCACTTGGGGCCTTCGATGGAGTTCCCTACGGGGGCCACGAACCGTGTGAGGGGTGCGCCGACAGGAGGGTGGAATTGCAAGCGAGCCCTGCGACTGGGGCCTTCGGTGGAGCTCCCTCTGGGGCCACAAAACGCATGAGGGGCGTGAAACATGTTGCCGATGGTGATGGCGATGGCGAGGATAGTTGTGGTAATGAAGCCGATGACGATGATAGCGGTGATGATGTTGATGTTGATGATGAATATGTTGATGATGATGATTATGGTGGTGGTGATGAGTATGTCGATGATGGTGATGATGCCGATGATGCTGATGATGCCGATGATGATGCAGATGTTCATGATCCAGATGGCTTCCATATGGTGATAACGACGATGACGATGATGCTGATGATGATGATGAGGAGCATGACGAACATGATCATGATTATTGTGGTGATAACGATGCAGATGATGATGATGATGATGAATATGATGATGATGATGATGATGATGCTGATGATGATGATGATGCTGATGATGGCGATGAAGATGATGGTGATGATGATGCTGCTGCTGAGCGAGGCTGATGGCGATGATGGTAATACGGACAGGGATGATGAAGATGATGATGGTGATGATGGCGACAATGAAGATGATGTTGATGATGATGAAGCAATGATGACGATGATGATGATGATGATGATGATGATGATGATGATGATGATGATGATGATGATGATGATGATGATGATGATGATAATGATGGGATAATGGGTTGATGATGGGAGGAGGTGGGAGGAGGAGGGAGGAGGAGGAGGAGAAGTGAGGTGAGGACGCGGGGCTCTGTCTCTTCAAAACGAGGAGCCAACAACATGTTGGTTGGGAACACACGACGGGCGGTGTTTGCTTTTTCTCGTCCTTCTGAGGCCCTCGCCGGGCCCCACGACCGCCAAAAACTGCTCAGGATGAAAAGCCCGCCCCAAAGAATGGGTCAAGACCTCTGGGGGTGTACTTCGTGAAAGAGCTACCCCAGCCAAGCACCCTATCAGCAGCCAAAGTGCAGAAGCGGGTCTGGTCGAGGAGCAGGTCCTGAATCTATTGTTGACCAGGGATCGTGACCGTCCACACCAAAAATGTTGCCAACCGATGGGCGAGGTTGCAAGGGAGCCTCAGGCGAAACGGCTGCCGGCACCGGGCGATCCCGGGCTCCCCGCCCCCCCCCGTGGGACTCCTCTGTGATGCTTTCCCCTGGGGCGAAACGCTATTGGGGAGGAAGCTGCTTACTAGAGGCCTCGTGGACGGGGTCCGAGCAGCTGGGGGTCCGAGGACCGCGCTGCACCGCCAATGCATCGGCGATGCATCGGCGATGAATCGGCGATGCATCGCCGACGCCGGCGGTGTATCGGAGACACCAGCGTTGAGAACATCGGGCTCCGCATCGAGCCGCATCGCCGATGCATCGGCGATGCGGCGCGATCCTCCGACCCCGTCTACTCCGACCCCATCTAGACTACTGCCTATCGTTACAGGGAACTGGTCGAGACCTCTGGGGGTCCCCTTCGCAAAAAGTCTTCCCGTCGGGGGTCTGCGGGTGCCGCAGGCCGCAGGGTGAGCGGAGGGCCGGCGTGCCATCGAGGAGAGTCACCGAGGAAGGTCGCTGCGCGCGCTGCACAATTATCCGATCGGGCTTGTCATGAGGATTTCTTGCCCGCTCGTGAAAACTCCAGTGGGGACGACGCAGAATGCCGCACGATGGCTCCAATTGTCCTCGAGGACCGCGA
This sequence comes from Prorocentrum cordatum, assembly GCA_963575745.1. NCBI lineage: Eukaryota > Dinophyceae > Prorocentrales > Prorocentraceae > Prorocentrum > Prorocentrum cordatum. Next base: position 336,029 of record CAUYUJ010010424.1, on the reverse strand, counting down.
CGAGGCTCTCACACTGAAAGGTCCGCGAAGGCCACTTCCTCCTCATCCCGCTTCTCCTCCTCATTATCCGTTTCCTTCTCCCTCCTCGGCCTCGGCCTCCTGCTCCTCCTGCTCCTCCTCCTCCTCCTCATCATCATTCTCCTGTTGATCCCCCTCACCCTCCTCCCTGTGCATCGGCAACGGATGACCTTGGTGCGCTGCTGCATGGGCTCCTCTTCCTTCTCATTCTCATTGTCCTCCTCCTCCTTTTCAACCTCCTCCTTGTAAACATCCTCCTATTCCTGCTTATCCTGTTCTCCTCCTCCTGCAACGATGGCTCCAGGAGGCCTCCACGCGGCTCCTACGACAACTCGCATGTGCATCGGACCGGCCTTCTCCTCCTCCTCCTCCTCCTCCTCCTTCTTCTCCCCCTCCTCCTCCTCCTCCTCCTCCTCCTCCTCCTCCTGCTCCTCCTCCTCCCTCTCCTCGCATGTTGACTCCAGGAGGCCTCCACGAGGCTCCCAAGACAATGTGCCTGGGCATCGGTGATGGGCAATATTTGATCTCTGGTGTATGGGCTCTTCCGCCGGCGGTAGAGTTCGGTGATCCACAGGTCCTTCTGGTCGGCTGTTTCACTGATCCACTGACTGCTGTTACACTTCCATGATCAGGGTAACACGCCTGCACATCGTTTCTGGATGGCTTGCTGGCCGCTCATGTGAGGTCTTCGTGAGACTCCGCAGACAATTCGCATGGACATCGGTTCTGGATGATTGTTCCTATTACGCAGAAACATATCGGCACCCTGAGGGGTCAACGAATCAGTTGCGGCTGTAGAAATAAGGATTGTGCAAACCAGAGTGTGTGAACATTCTGCTCACCCCCTGGCCAGTGCTACCTTAATCACGTGAGTCAAAACATGCGGCCAAGAATTCGGACAAGCTTAGTGTGCGCATTCTGTTCACAGCTGGGCCTTTAGCCGGATGGCCATCTCTAGACATCGCGGATGAGACTGATCATCTTCTGTACAAATTCGCGGGCTCCGACCACCACTTGTGGGATCCGATTGCGCAGCTGAAGCTTGGATGAATGGCTGCCGTGGACACATCAGTGTAGAAGGTGCGCTCCCAAACCAATGCATCACAAGACTCTTCAGAAGTTGCGTCTACGACGAGTGCGACTGCCAGCTGACTGCGCAACCGAACGTTCGTTCTGGATCGGAGCTGTTGCGCGGCCTCCTCCACAAAGGGCCTAAAAGCTTTATGGCCACAGAGCGATACGCGCAGAGCGCTGACGGAGACATGCCCTCAAGGACGTCAAGCACAACACCGTATTGGTTAGGGTAGAGAAAGATGCTGGCGCCAGAGCAATGTCTGCAATAATGGCCCACGGCGTCTGCTGCAGCTTGCACAGGCTCACGGCCTGCATGTCGCTTCAAAACATCATAGAACTCGCGTAGATTGCGGGTCCAAGGCGAAATAAAGACCCGATCACCAAGCTGACTTGGACGCACAACCACAAGACTGGTCGCAACGCTTGAAACAACGAAACATGACAGATTGTGCCCTGACACCTCTTCAGGCGGACTGCTGTCTGCACTCTCACTGCCACGATCAGGTACTGATGGTAGACAGGCATGGCCAAGCACGGTTGACTGAACAAACGATGGTTGCAACAAACCCGCCACGTTCATGTACCAACGTAGCGGATTCCTGCGCACTGATGGTTGCTGCCCGCTCTGCATGGTGAACAACTTGGGTGACGCGCTCGGGCGGCTCGACTGTCACCTCTTGAGTGAACTGATCATGCTCGGGCTCCTGAGCAGGCGCAGAGTTATCGCGAACACCTTGGCACCCTGGAATGTCCTCAACACCTGCGTTGAGCATGACGGTCGTTGGCTTGAGCTCGAGTGGTGAGGCTTGTGGATCGACATTGGCAGACTATCGTGTCCCCATGCGCACTCGCAAGAATGCACAACGCTCGTCCAATTCGGGGCGCACCATGAAACCAAGAAAGATGATATGTCGCCGCGCCGTTTTTTCCTCGAGGCACCCGAGTGGACGACGCCGACACCACGGCAATCCCAAGGCAAATCATGCGTCCCGCACCCCAGTAGACGATGGTGGCGCCGCGGCAAAATCCACGACAAGCCCTGCGCCCGAGGCGGAGATTGCCCTGGTGGCCACGGCGCCCTTCCCAAGACGCAAGGCCGCACGTCGGAACAAGCGGCGAGGCGACATGTTGTTTCCAGGCGAACGCAGGTCATTCGATGAGGAAGACTTGAGCATGCAAGCTAACAGTCTCTCCATCCTCATATGAAATGCCGTGGGCACATAACCATGCGCTTTGAGCGCACAATGGTGCAGCGCCGACAAGGCTGCAATACCTTTGGCTCATCTGCTCGTCCATCCGAACGAGTCCTGCTGCCCTTCAAAACGCTCCGCTACGGTAGCAAAGTTGTGCGGGCCGTACGAAGCACAGGCGTCACCAAACTCATCTCGGTCCTCACACCAGACGAACGGGGCGGCAACAGACACAGAACACGAGGGTGCCTTGATTTGGCAGAGCCGACCTGCTGCGCAAACCTGGCTGCACCGGGGACGGCCCACGACGAACGACCCGAGAAAAACGAGAAGGCGGAAGACGGGATGACGACGGGGCGGAGACGCACCAGCCCCACGAGCGCGCCCCGGATCCTCCCCCGGCCCCCCATCAGCGCCCCACCTTCGGCCCGGTGACGGCTTTTCACCGTATGGACCTCCGCGGAGGCCTGGACAGTTCGTTTCCCCAGGACTGGCTTGCAGTTAAAATCCCGAAGGCCTCCCTGCAAGCCTACCCCAAGGCCCGTCTGCTAGGCCTACCCCAGAATTGTCCCCTGAGCCCTTCACATAGGCCTACTCCTAGGCCCTTCGGCCTACCCCAAGACCCTCCCCTGGGCCTACCCAGGAGTCCCACTAGCCCTCTGGGCGCAGGTGGTCTGGGGCGTTTCCTTTTCCAACCTCCTTCCTTTCCCTGCTCAGGCTTACCTCCCCCCCTTCCCTGGGTCTGGACGGGCTCCCCCGCGAGGTGGCAGAGGGTCCTTTTTGACCCAAGAGGGCTCCGAGAGGGCCTTAGAGAGCCCAAGATGGCCTGCAAGATCGCCCAAGATACCTCAAGATGCCTCAAGATAGCCTCCGACACGCATCCAAGAGGTCTCAAGACGGGAGCCGCTCCTCCTCGAACCCGCAGGGTGGGGGCCTGCTCCCCCGCGTCAACGCCCGCGTTGAACAGCGGCGTGGCGGCCGCCGCTCGCAGGCCGCCGCCAGCAGCGTCGCCCCCGCCAAGGGGCAGATCGGCCTCGTGGCCCGCGCGCGCGGCCGCCCGCGTTGGCCACCGCCGCCGCTGGCTGCCGTCGTCGAGCTCGCGCCGCTGGCCGCTCGCCGCCGCCGGCGCTCGCCGCAAGCGTCGCCCGCCGCCCGCGCATCCTTGCCGCCGCCGCTCGCCGCCGCTCACCGCGGCGACCCCTGAGGGTCGGGCGCTGCAACGTCTTCGGGGCCCCCTCGCAGGTCGACCAGGCCTGAGGAACGGCGCGGAGAGATGAAGCCTGCGCGCAAGCCATTTCGGGCTCCCGCAACGCTTCAGTTTCACAATGCTGCGCTGCTTCGGGACGTGCGGCCCATGCACCAGGCGATGTGACTCTTTCAGTCCGTGCACACAGGAGTCCCGAACCCTTCTCTGGAGGGGTTCCAGATCCGATTCTGATGGTCTCCAGATCTGGATAACGGGCCCCGGAGGCCGAAATCGAAGAAACAATAGGGATTGGAAAATAATGCCGTCGGTGATCCGGGGTGACTGCAACGGCCCCTTCAACTGGGAGCGCAGAGCTTCCCAGACTCTGAGCGACCTCTGACCAAGCATTCACATCTATCTTGCTGCTTACATTATCGTTAAAGTGCAGAGGCACAACAGTAGGCGGGCGGAACAACAGCGGAGGAGGCGGAGCGGGAAAGGAGGCGGAGCGGGAGGCGGAGGAGGCGGAGCGTCGAGCCTGTTTCTATGCTGGAATGCGAACAGCGCCATGGACACTTCCACCGCCTCGCACACGAATGCACAGTGAATGTAGAGAGAAGCGCTCGATAGCATGAGGGACCGTGCCCGAAATAGGATAAGAATGAGGCACGAACGGAGGATAAGAAGGAGGAGGGAAAGAAGGTGAGGATCAGCAGCAGGAGGAGGAAACATCGGAAAAAAGAGGATGAGAAGAGGAGGCAGGATGAGAGGGAGCAGGAACAGAGGAAGAGAAGGAGGAGGAAAAGGCGGCGAGTCCTTACGCTTCGGGTGTGCGCGCCCGGTGGCCTGCCGAAGAAGAAGAAAAAGGATGTGAGGATCGGCAGCAGGAGGAAGCACAGGAGCAGCAGGCCGGCGGGAACGGCCGCGGCGGAGGCGGCGGGGCTGCGCCCCCGCGCAGAGGCGGCGGGGCTCGGGCGGCGCCCGGCCTCCACGCGGTAGGCGACGTTGCGCTCCAGGCAGGCCCGCAGCGCGGCGGGGGGCAGCGGCGAGCCCTCGCCCGCGGGGGCCCCGACGGGCGCACCGACACAGGCAAGGCGGCGCATCGTGTGACATCCCTGCAGTCGGCCCGGCCTGTTGTCCACCAACACCATAGGTTGGAGGCGGAGGGGGCCCTCCTCCTTCTCCTCCACCTCCTCCTGCTCCTCCTCCTCCTCCCCCTCCTCCCCCCCCCCCTCCTCCCTCCTCCCCTCCCCCACCCTCCTCCTCCTCCTCCTCCTCCTCATCCTCCTCCTCCTCCTCCTCCTCCTCCCCTCCAACTTCTGGTGGTGGTGGTGGAAAACAGGCCCATCAGTATAGGAAGGATGCGTGACAAGGATGCCAAGGGCCTCGGGAGGCCACTTCAGAGCTTTTCCAAGCGGGGCGCGGCCAACGAGAGTGGTCAAGGGTGGGCCGAGGAGGCAGGGATGCGAGGGTATCCTTGGGAAGGTTGCCCATCCTTACTATGCGGGTGGACTGTCTCCCTACTCCTACAGCCGACAATGGGATCACGAAAAATATGATTTAAGAGATCTGGGCCAACTCCCTCGAGGTGTCTTAAAACAAGCCTGGGCCAACTTCTTCTGCTCACGCTGGAGGGACGAACATGCTCAAGAAACGGGGACAGCTTTCCAGGAAGTTGATGAAGAAACGCTGGCCCAGCTTTTCGGGAGGAGGTTTCTTAATGAGATGCTCGACTGTACTGGGATGACCTTAGCCTTAATGGCCGATGCAACCCCCTAGATGCGGATATAGGCTGGTCCCTTCGGGTTTCGAGAGGCCTATCCCAAACTGGGGTGATGGGATGGTGGGCCTGAGATACCCTGGCCCGGTGGGTATGGCGACAGGTGAAGCGATGCTGAAAGACTGGTTCTCATCGCTGTGCTCGGCCTCCGGGGGCCCTCGCCGGCCCCAGGACCGCCTACAAAAATGGCCCTGGGGAACGCGTCGGGACTTCCAGGGACACTGGACTGCAAACATCGACAGCGCCCGCGACGACGTTCTCGCCGTCGCCGCCGCCGCCGCCGCCGTCGTCGTCATCGCCGTCGTCGGCGCCGGTAGAAAGCTTCGAGGATCGAGGCTTTCGAATGGTTCTGGCTCTCTCGGGAACCGAGATAAAATAGAGAAAAAGAGATAGAGTGAAATCTATGTATATATAAATATATACACATGTACACAGAGAGAGAGAGAGTGACAAAAACACACGAACACACAGACACACACACACACACACGCACACACACACACACAAAAAAAAACAGATGCAGCAACGTGGAATGGGGACTCCCCGCTTCCGCGGAGCTCGTCCAGAGCCTCGTGCGTCATCCAAGCCGTCCCGCGGCTTTCCTGGGCCAGGGGAACACACAAGCAGCACCAGAGAGAGGCCCGACTCCGACTGTAGACCCCGCACGCGCGACAGACAAGCAGTAAGGTTCCCACCAGCCCCAGAGGCTCCCCTCAATCTTCCTATCGTGCACTTGGGCCTCCTCCTCCCCCTGTCCATCCACGTCTTCCCGCCCCCTCTCTTCCGCCTCTTCCTCCGCCTCTTCCTCCTCCTCCTCCTCCTCCTCCTCCTCCTCTCCTCCTCCTCCTCCTCCTCCTCCCTCCTCTCTCCTCCTCCTCCTCCTCCTCCTCTCCTCCTCCTCTCCTCCTCCTCTCCTCCTCCTCCTCCTCCTCCTCCTCCTCCTCCTCCTCCTCCTCCTCCTCCTCCTCCTCCTCCTCCTCCTCCTCCTCCTCCTCCTCTCCTCCTCCTCCTCCTCCTCCTCCTCCTCCTCCTCCTCCTCCTCCTCCTCCTCCTCCTCCTCCTCCTCCTCCTCCTCCTCCTCCTCTCTCCTCCTCCTCCTCCTCCTCCTCCTCCTCCTCCTCCTCCTCCTCCTCCTCCTCCTCCTCCTCCTCTTCCTCGTGCGCATGCACATCCTGCTCCTCGAGCTGTTGCGCCCGCGGGCGGGTTCAACTATGCTGCCTGGTTTCGGTTGCGGTTGCGGTTGCACCCGCGGGCGGATTGAAATGTGTCGCCTGATTGCGGTTGCGGCGCTCGCGGGCGGGTTGAATGTCTCGTATGGTTGCGGTTGCGGTTGCGCCCGCGTGAAATGTGTCGCCTGATGGCGGTTGCGGTTGCGCCCGCGGGCGGGTTCAAATGCGTCGCCTGGTTGCGAGTGCGATTGCGCCCGTGGGCGGGTTGAAATGTATCGCTTGGATGCGGTTGCGGTTGCGGTTGTGCCCGCGGGCGGGCTGAAATGTGTCACCTAGTTGCGGTTGCTGCGCCCGCGAGAAGGTTGAGCTGTGTCGCTTGATTACGGTTGCGGTTGCGCCCGCGGGCGGGCTGGAATGTGTCACTTGGTTGCGGTTGCGGTTGCGGTTGCGCCCGCGGGCGGGTTGAAATGCGTCGCCAGCTTGCCGTTGCGGTTGCGCCCGGGTGGTTTGAAAAGTGTTGTCAAACGTCCAATTCTAGCTCAGTCAGTTCAGCGCAGTTCAGTTCAGTCTGTCAGTCAACTGAGGGTCACCCAGCTCCGCGGGGGAACAAATGCACACACACACACAGACACTGGTTATAAGGTAGTGCCCAGTACCTGCTACCAGGGCAGCAGGCGCCAGGGCAGGGCCCCCTTCTGGGCCATCTCAACCAGCTTTGTCTTCGAGCAGCGTTCAGCCGCGCGCGACGAGAACCCCCAGACATGTCCCAAACCTCCCAAAAGACGACGACAACGACGAGAACAACGACGACGATGATGATGACGACGACACTGATGATGATGATGATGATGATGATGATGATGATGATTATGATGATGGTGATGGTGATGCTGATGACGACGATGTTGATGATACTGATGATGATGATGATGATGATGATGATGATGATGATGATGATGATGATGACGATGATGATGATGATTATGATGGTGACGATGATGTTCATAATGATGATTATGATGATGATGATGATGACGACGACGAGGACGACGACGACAAAGACGACGAGGAAACCGACGACGATGACGAGGACGACGACGACGACGACGCGGAGAACGACGACGACGACGACGACAACGACGACGACGGCGGCGACGACGACGACGCAGACGACGCAGACGACGACGACATGCGGGTGTCGTATGGGAACCACCTTCGCCACCAGGGAGAAGGCTTCCCAGATTCCCGCACCGTCCGCGAGAACGAGGACGAACACGAGACCGAGGACGAGGACGACGACGACGCTGCCGTCGACGTCGCCGCCGACGACGGCCCGCAACGCAAGCGCGCCAAGCCGCCTGCCAGAGCACGCCGCCGCCGCCGGCCGCCTCGAAGCGGCCCTCCCCCAGGCCGAAGTCCACGGGCGCCGCCAGGCGCTGCCCCGGCGGCGCGCCTCGCAAAGGCGGGGGCGGCGACTCAGACATTTTTACGCCGCAGCGCGGCAGAGGCAGTCCGCACGCGCGCTCGAGCGGGCCGGGAGGCGGCAGGGCCCAGACTGGTTTCGTCGGCGGCGAGGCACAGGCAATGCGCACCAGCGCGGGGCGAATCGGGGCAACCGCTAGGCAACTTGGCCGGCGTGCAAGAGAGGAAGGCGAAGACGAGGGCGCCCGCGCGAGGGGAAGGAGGGGGAGGGCGCCCAGACGTGGAAGACTTACAAAAGGCAGGGCCCTGACATCCGACGTGCTGAAGAAACGTCGGGACGGACGTCCCTCGCCGCTCGCCGCCTGCCACGCGGCCCGCAGGCCCTCTCCGCCGGCACGCCCGCGCAGGTCCACACGGTCTGGGCGGCTCGGTGCCCTCCACCCCCCCGGGCTCCGCTCCTCCCTCTGCGCCGTGCCCCCCGTGAGCGCTCGGCGCGCCCCGCTCGTCGCCCCGCCCGGCGACCGTTCGCAAGGGCTCCTAAGTTCGCGCTTCGCGCTGCGCGAAGCGCGAAGCGCGAATAACTTCGCGCTCTCGCGCCGCCCCCCAAGGGGGAGAAGAGGAGGACGAGGAGGAGGGGGAGAAGGAACGAGGACCGCGAAGCGCGAAGCGCGAATAACTTCGCGCCCTCGGGGGAGCCCTTGTAGCATGCTTCTCGCCGCTGCGTCTCGCCGCTCTCGGCCTCCGGAGGGGGCCCTCGCCGTGCCCCCGCGCCGCCAAGCAGCCGCCGAGGCGGGAAGACAGCCAGCCCCGAGGGGCAGGGCCGTCGCTGGCCAACAGCTCGGCTGCCGAGCGTCCTCGGGAATCCGATGGCTCGATCTGCTCCGAAGAGCGCTTCGCGAGATGGGAATCTCGCTGCGGTCAGACTCGGCCACGGAAGAGCCCCAGAGCGGAGTCGGTGAGCCCGAGATCCCCAGCCGAGATCGCCCAGTCCCGCAGCCGTTTCGCTGGAGGCCTCTTCACACGTTATTGCAGAGCCGTGCTTTCGCCTCAATGCCGGCTACATTCTTGGTGCGGAAGGTCCTTGGAAAAAAAACGTGCGCTAAGTTGGACATGGTCGTGCCCTCACCCATGTCCTTGCTGCATATTTGCCTGTTTCCAGCCGTGCTTCTTCGCCTCCTTGACCCGCCCCTTCACCGTTGCTGCTATTAGTGTAGTGTGCTCTGCTGGGGCGATTTCCACACCTGGCCTTTCAGCCTGGCTTCGTGTCTCGGGACCCTCGCAGCTCAAGCTCGAGATATGCCCCAGGAGCATCGGGCCTGGGGCTCGTGGCATGATGTCTTGCGATGTTGCATGTTGTTCGCGACGTAGGATCTCAGCGAGGGGGCGCGATATGGGGGGTTGATGAACATGTCACCCAGGAACGACTGGCATTCCCATTCTCTCCGCCACCTCATCCACCTGCTCCTCCTCCTCCTCCTCCTCCTCCTCCTCCTCCTTGAGCTCTACGCTCCAGATTTCCAGATACCCCAAAAAGGGGGGAGGGTAAAACTCGTCGCTGCGGAGGGGGAAGCGACGAGCGAGCTCAGGCTTCTCGGTCTGAGCTGTCATAAGGCAGGTCAACCTCGTCTCTCATCCTGTCGGATCCGTCACCCTGTAGGAAATGGACGCAGGCGAGCGCGGGTGAGGAGGGGGATGATGAGGAGGAGGAGGAGGAAGAGGAGGAGGGGGAGGAGGAGGAGGCGGAGGAGGAGGAGGAAGAAGAATAATCATTCTAATAATAATAATAAAAGTAATAATAATACTTAATAATAAGAATAATAATACTAATAATAAATAATAATAATAATAATAATAATAATAATAATAATAATAACAACAATAATAATAATAGTAACAAGAAGAAGAACAATAATAATCATAATAATAATAAGAATAATAATAATAATAATAATACTAATATTACGGAAAATAATACTAATAATAAAAATATAATTAATAATACTAATACTAATACTACTAATAATATAACTAATAATAATATTAAGAAGAAGAATAAGAAGAAGAAGGGTGAGAGGGAGGGGGTATGGAAGGGGGAGGGGCAGGGGGAGGGGAGGGGAAGACACGATGGGGGACGGAAAGATGCGGAGAGAAACCCACGGGAAGCAGCCGCTGCACCGCGACCACCAGACCCACAGCGCCCTGAGCGATATGGGGGACACAGACATGGAATCAGCGATACATCGCCGATAGGTCGGCGAAAGGCCACGACAGCGGAGCCGCAGGCTCCTGGGCGGCGTGGGGGGTCCAAGCCAATGCGTCACTGAGCTTCCCAGGGTGCCCCAAGGGCTACAGAGGATAAGAAGTATCCGCGGGACACCTGTTGGCAGGCAGATTTCGTAGGTGATATGTGCCTACTGTGTTGTCGTGGGCGATTGGGTGTCAATGTTTCCCCCCCTGGACCAATCCCCTCTTTAACGTTGCCTCTGATCACGCCCCCTCCTCGAAGAACTGCTCGCAGAACTGCAACGTCTTGACTTAGAAACAACAGAGGACCCGTGGAGATCTGGACCTTTTCCGGAAACCGGCCACCCCGAGGAGGGCTCCCGAGAAGCCCAACATTGCACAAAAACCTCCCGCCGCGATTGTGGGTGGGCCCACCCCCGCCTGGGCCGCTCCCCCCTCCTGTCCTTGCTCCCCGAGCTGGCACACATGGTGGTTTCCGGGTCGTCTCCGGCATCCGGCGGCCGCTCAGGATGCTCTGGGCACCCCTGGAGGGCCCCTCGGCGAGGCGCAGCCGCTGGAAGGCCTCCCGAGGCTGGAGAGCCGCCGAGACCCACAGAAAACATCCGCGAAGACCTCCAGCACCGGGCACCGAACATCGTAGGCCCCATGCCCCAGCTCGGGGCTCCCGCCCGGCGCCCCGCACCCCGGAGGCGCAGCAGGGCGACGGCGGTGCGCCGGCTGACGACGGCCGCGGCGCGGTACATGAGGCGCCTCCCGGGCGCCGCCCCCGCCTCCGAGGGAGGAGAGCGGAGGAGCGAGTGAGTGGATGCGCGTCGTGGCCCCCTGTGTGTCTCTGCAGGCCACGCATGCACTCTGACGTGTACTCTAAGTGTCGAGAGGGCGAGGAGGAGAGGGCAGGAGGGATAGGAGGGATGTCCTGCTCCTCTTCCTCCTCCTCCTCCTCCTCCTCCTCCTCCTCCTCCTCATCCTCCTCCCTGCTGATCTGAAACAGATGGAGTCTTACCCAAAACATCGACCAGCCGCCGATGCTGGAGGACCTCACTACAGTCTCGACTTTTAGACCGAGGATTCCTTGCCTTCATGAGAATGTCAGTGCGGCTATTGATGCACAGTGCACTGTAGCATAGCGTTCTAGTGTTCTCAATGCATGCACGCTGTATTATATATAGCACAGTGAGCACGTGATGCGCGTAATGTTCATATTGTGGCCTAGCGTCCACTCAGCATGCTAATCCATGTAGGAGTGCAGGTTCAGGGAGGGTTGAGCGCAGGGTTTCGCCCTCTCTTTGTGCAAACATTCAAAGGTGTGAGACGGCCTAGGGCCGACGAGGGGCCCAAGGCTTTGTAGGCCCCAGGGGCTCCCTCAGGCGCCCTACCGCCCCGCCCACAGACAGAACCATCAGCAATACAGGACGCTGGCAGGCGCCCATCTTCCCAGGCCCGTGCTTCTTGCGCTGACGCCGAACCTCTGCCAAGGTCGCTCGCTCGCTCCTCCTCCTCCTCCTCCTCCTCCTCCACCTCCTCCTCCCCCCGGCTCCTGCTCCGCCTCACCCCTCCTCCCCCGCTTTGCCCCTCCCCGTTCCCCTCCCGATAATGGTCAACATTCTCGTCCACATCCTCCTCCTCCTCCTCCTCCTCCTCCTTCTCCTCCTCCTCCTTCTCCTGTAGCACCTCCTCCTCCTCGTCCTTCTCCTCCTCGTCCTCCTCATTCTCTTCCTTTTCCTTTCCCTGTCCCCCCCTCGTTGCCCACCCGCCTCTCCTCCTCATTCACACCACCGTCTCATCATCCCCCACCTCCTCCCAAACCTCTGAAATGCAACTGACAATGCGACCAAAAGGATCAACATTTAAGACACCTAGGCCAATTGCCCGGAAGTGTCTTAAAACAAGTCTGGGCCAAAAGTCTGCCGTTCACGACGGAGGGGTCAAGGTGCTCAAGAGATGGGGCCAGCTTTTTCGGCAAGTTGGTGGAGAAATGCTGGCGCAACTTTTCGGGAGAAAGTTTCTTCATGCTGGACTGTAGATTCTCCTTCCACTTACCCTCCGACAAAGAAGACGCCGAAGACGACTAAAAGGACGAGCCCGAAGCCGGCAACGATGACGAAGACAAACACGGCGAGGACGAAAAAAGCGAGACGATCGCCGACGATCGACGACCATGACGATCGACGACGACGAAAACGACGACGACGACGACGACGACAATGGCGGCGAGGACGACGACGACGACGACGGCGGCGACACGACCGATGACGACGACGACGACGACGACGCCGTCCGACGACGACGACGGCGGCGGCGACGACGTCCGACGACGTCCGACGACGACGCCGTCCGACGACGACGACGACGGCGGCGGCGACGACTTCCGACGACGACATGACCGACAGACGGCGCCGAAGCCGCAGGTCCTCCGCGCATCCGGGCGCAGCCCCTCGCCGCTCGCAGAGCATCGGGTCGGACGGAAGGGGAGCTGGAGCAAGAGTCGAGATCAGCCTTAAGGTCGGGCATGTCCTCCTACAATGTTCGCCTTAGGTCGGGCATGTCCTCCTGCAGGCGGATTCGGGAGGAAAACTAACAACACTTTGAAAATAATCAGAACTAGCGGAAATCGCACCAAGCATCGTCCCCATACTATTGCTCACCATTTTTGAATTTCCTAGTGTAGGTTGGGCATGTCCTCCTACAGGCGGATTCGGGAGGAGAACTAACAACACTTTTAAAATAAGCAGAACTAATTCTAAAAAGCGCCAAACATCGTCCCCACACGATTTTGTTCACCATCTTTGAATTTTCCTCCTGTGGAGGGGCATGCCCGACGTAAGATCAGCGAGTGAGCACACGTAGCTGCTTCTCTCAGGCGCCCGAGAAGCGCTGGTGTGCTGAGGGAAGCGCCCAGCGGAGGGGGCCGAAACCACCCGCACGCAGCAGGCGTCGTCACCGGGGGCAGATGTCTCGGCGGTCCACGCGGACTTTTTGTCTTGCAAACGACGACGCTATGGTTCAAAAGCGAGGCGGATCACCGCAGCAAGGCCGCGTCACCACGTGCGACTGAGGAGCGTCAGGGGAGCCAGAGCGGGACACAAGCAGGAGGAGGACGAGGAGGACGAGGAAGAGGAATGGGCACGGGCGCTGTGCGACGTTCCATCAGAGGTCCACGCGGACTACTGAGAAATGATGCTGCTGACTTTTTAACCTTTGAAAGACCCCATTTTCCCTGAGATCCGACGTCGCCTTTTCAGGTCCTGAAAACCCCTTTGAGGCCCTAAAGGGCTCCTTCACGGGCCCCGAGGGGCCCCTTTTCGGCAGCCCTTGCTACGCCCGCTGCGAATCAAACTTGCAACGCCCAGACCTCAGGGATCCCCCTCCTCCCCAGGCCCCCGACGCCATGACTTCTTTCTGACGTGGGGCCGCCCGCGGTCTGTTGTGACCCGCTTTCCAGCCCGAGTCGCTTGTGTCGGCTACACGCAAGTGTGACCCTGGGTAGTAGTGACCTTTGGTGCGCGGCGTTTTGGGGGCTGCGGGGGGGACCAACATGCAAGCGCGCAAAACGCTGCTGCCGCATCGCGTCCAGCGATCGGGGGACCCCAGTGGGCCCGCACCAAAGGTTACTCCGGCGAAGGGTCACTCTTACGTGTACTTGATTGTTGACGATCCCGGAGCCCGGCCACGGGCCCCCAGAGACCAACCAGCGCGAAACACCCGCCGCCGCGACTCTTTCGTGACCCAGGGGGCGGCTACACGCAAGAGTGACCTCTGGTGCGCGGCCCGAGGGGGGGTCCTTCGGGGACCCGACCAGGCGCGCAAGCCGCTGCTATGGCATCGCATTTCGCGATCGGGGGGTCCGACTGGGCCCGCACCAAAAGGTCACCCCGGCGCAAGGTCACGCTTACGTGTAGTCGGGAAGGGCCCCCCCGGAGGCCGACAAGCGCGAAACACCTGCCGCCGCGACTCTTGCGTGACCCGAGGGAGCCCGGGCCCTCCGTCCGACCCGAAGCCCGAGGGGGCCGACGGCGCGGCGCGCACGCCGCGGGCGAGCGGCCCCCGCGCCGCGCGCCCGCCTCGCGCGGCCGCGCGGCGCGGCTCGGGCCGCGCGGCGCGGCTCGGACCGCGGCGTGGCTGCGAGGGGCGCTCGGGGGCCGCGCGGGCCGCGGCGCGCGAGGGCCGCGGGCGTGGGGGCGGGCCGCGGCGCGGGAGGGCGGGGAGCCTCTCCTGCCCTGGGAGGGAAGGGGGCGGACCGCCGCCCCCCTCCCCCCCCCCCGCCCCCTCCCCCATTCCTCCTCCTGTGCCCCCCTGCCTCCTCCTGTGCCCCTCCTGCCTCCTCCTCCTCCTCCTCCTCCTCCTCCTCCTCCTCCTCGTCCTCAGCCATTCCGCTCGGGCCAAATGAGCCCCGTGCAGCGAGGGGCAGACTTCGGAGTGGCAATGCCCCCGCGAGCCATCCAGAGCCCGGCGATGTCTTCCCCCCCTTCTTCTCCCCTCCGTCCCCTCTCGCCCCGCCACCCCCACGCATCAAAAAGGCTCCATAGGGCTCAGGTGCGACACCATCCTGTTCCTCGACGGGACGGGGAGCCTTGGGAGGTGACGATCTGGGCCCCGCGCCAGGACCCAACGTCACCAGCTACAGTGCTGAGACCAGGTGCTGGACGTGACGAGACATCCCAGGAGGCCCCGAGCCCCCCCCCCTCCCCCAGGGGGACCTGGCCTCAAGGGTTGGGACACACAGCGACGTCGACAGCTGCAGCGCTGCGATCGAAGCGAGAGACGAAGTGGAGCGGCACCTGCGCAAGATGCAGCCCTCTCTGCAGCAACTCAGCGAGATGCGGAAGGCGAATCAGGAGCCCGATCTTAGCCGCTACAGCGCAGGGATCAAGGCAAGCGCGAAGGACAGCGGTGGCCAGCCGCGGAGTGAAGTTGAGGCCAGCGTCATCAGCTACACTCGGGTCACGGCTTGCGAGAAAGGCGGGGAGGCGAAGGAGAGCCAGGCCCGCCCCACGACCCCAGCCGGAAGGCAGGGACCAGGGTGGAAGCATGCGAGAAGGGCGCGCAGTGGAAGCAAGCGGAGGCCGTCGGAGGTGAAGCTGGAGCCAGACGTTCTCAGCTACAACGGCCACGGCGTGCGGTGCCGGCGCTGGGAACAGTGCGTGCGGGAAAGGCGCGCAGTGGCAGCTGACTCTAGTGCTATTGCGCGAGAGGAGCATCAGCAGGAGGCTCGGCCGCTGGTCAACCACAAGGGGACGGCGAAGTCAGAGTCCGACGCCATCAGCTACAGCGCTGGGAGCAGGGCGTGTGCGAAGGGCGAGCGGCAAGCGGCTCAGACACCATTCTGCGAGAAGCAGGAGGCGAAGTCAGACACGATGTCGATCGCTACAGAGCTGTGATCTGGGCGTGCGAGAACGGCGAGCAGTGGCAGCAGGCTCTGGCGCTACTCAACGAGAGGTGGAAGGCGAAGCAAAAGCCCGGCGTCATCAGCTATAGCGCTGGGATCAGGGCGTGTGAGAAAGGCGAGCGGCAGGCGGCTCCGACACCATTCTGCGAGAAGCGGGAGGCGAAGTCAGAGCCCGATGCCATCAGCTACACTGGCAGGGGCAGCATTGCAAGGATCAGCTCGTGCGAGAAGGCAGTAGCAGCAGGCGGAAACGTTTCCAGCTACAACCGTGAATAGTCTGGCTCGGGGACGGCCGGAGTGTCTGTGCATGGACTCGGTCGGGGGGGCGCGGGCGGCTGGTCGATCGAGAGGGGCGGGCAGTGGCACACTCGTCGCGGCTCGTTTTTGGAGTAGCTGAAACCAATGTTATCAGCTGCATATTGGCTTTGTGCGCAAGGCCCACCGTCGCCACACTCCTCTCTGCTGGGCTGGTCACGGTCGGCGAGCAGGGGTGTCATCCGTTTGGGCCCCTTCCACGGAAGGCCTCAGGACGCAGCCTATGACAGTCCATGACAGTCCTCCTCCTCCTCCCCCCCATGCCTCCTCCTCCTCCTCCTCTTCCTCAGCTGCCATCTGGACCCAAGAGATTGTCAGGGCAGCAGACAAACGCTCACCGCCATTCCACAGCATGTGGAGTCAGGACTAACTGGACAGAGGCCCGCATGGCGGCAACGGCATGGACAGCGTCGTTGGCCCTGCTGCTATTCAACCCGCTCTCCGCGAAGCCCGACAGGCAGCAGGAGATCATCGAGGAAGCGGCCAACTTCGACGTCATCATCCTCGCAGGTACTCAACGATGGCGTCGAGAACTTCATCCTGAACAGCGTCGAATTCAGGGAGCCAGAGTGTACGACGCAGGCTGGAGGACGGGAACACTCACTAACCGCAGCACGGGCATGATGATAGCGCTCCAGGGCAAACTAAGAGGGGCGCAGGTGACCAGTGTTCTGGAACCTCCAGGGGAACTTTGCGGCAGAGGCCTCGCACTACAACTCGTACAGTACGACACCCAGATCACGATCGTCGGATACTATTGCCCGCCGCAGCCCAAGACCACGGCAGACCGCAAGCAGTACTTTGCGACGGTGGCGAGATTATTCAAATGGATGGATGAGGTAGCAACCAAACGCCCCAGGGGCAGCCTCCTCTTCACGGCAGGGGACCTCAACGACGGCATAGGCATCACGTGCAAGAACGAGCACCCGATGAGCGACTCGCTCGGAGCGGGCAGGGCGAAGGAGAAACTACCAGGCGGAGCGGGACACAAAGCCAGACAGTACGCGGAGCGACACGGACTGACAGTCACCAACACGACGGGCACATGGAGACCCACATTCTTCGGAGAAACGACGGCCAGCTGCATAGACTACATCATGATGCCGACGACACTGGCCAACAGCATCATCTCTCAAGGACCACTCCTCCGCATGGGCACACGGCTGCAACACATTCGTAGCCGACGACATCGTGATCACGTCCCAGTGCAGCTCACAGTGCGTATTCCACTTCGACAAAGAGTGCAAGCCCGACAACATATAGCACGATGGGATAAAGACAAACTGGCAGCGGCAGCACGCAAGGGACTACATGCAGAGTTATTCATCCAATATCTGGAAGGAAAGGTCGCGAACTACAACGAACACGGCAAAGGCATAGACCAGCTGTTCCAGGACTTGAATCAGATGATCATCGAAACGGCCCAGCAGTATTATGGACAGGGACAACAGAAACCCGAGGAGTACCAGATACTACGAGACAGACGAATGGAACTATTAAGAAGACGAAGAGACCTTCGAGAGCAACTACGACGCGAAGGAGATTGCCTACTCATCACGATCGCAGACTCGACCAAGCTGGACACAGCCAAGGTGGACTACATTCCACGGGAAAATCCGACCAACAACCCCTACGCGCAGAACTCGGACCAGCCAGGAGCAGAAGACGAACTCGATCCCCGCCGACTACGACTGGAATACATCGAGGCCGAACTCAAGAACATCACTGCTACCTGCGCAGCCTGGCGCAAACTCGAGTACCAGCGGAAGACGGACGCCAGGGTGGAGGAGCTGTACGAGGCATGGGAACGACGAGATCTTGCACGCGTGGGCCGACTGTCAAGATTGATTGCTGGTGGAAGATACGGACCACGCAAGCGCGACTACTGGACGATGGTCACGGCCAACCCCACGAAACAAGAGTGGACCGAGTTCTGGCAGCTCCCAGGTGGATTAGGAGGCATGGAAGGCACAGAACTGAATAGAGAAGATATTGAACAGATCCCCATCGACGCGGACGAAATGGACTATTACGATAATGACATAGAAGAACTTGTGGAGAAGGATATGGAGGGCATTGCAAAACGGTTAAAAAAAGGCTAAACTCCGACGTGCGGCACCACCGACAGCGGCCCCCAACGAGCTATGGAGAGTGCTACTTTGTCAGACAGATGAACAACCTCAACAGCAAAGACAAGGACTGGGGGCACTCCAACCACTCCCTCAGCCAGACGGATTTCAAGAACTCTTCAGGGCGGCACTGGCGGCCATCAGGCTCAAGAACGCAACTCCAGTACGATGGCATCAGAGCGCGGCAACAGCAGTAAAGAAGAACAACAAAGCTGGCCCTGCAGGAAAAAGGATATACCACGTCATGGACCCGATTGGCAAGGCATTTTACTCGTCCTGCATGGCTCGAAAGAAGGCTCAGACTCACACAGACCAGGACTACGGCTTCATCAGAGGACGACGACGCGAAGGAGCCATATTGGCGATGGCGGTCGTCGAGTATCGGGCAAGACAGGCAGGCTTCAATTACATCACGACGATGAAGGACATGTCGAACGCCTTTGCCAGCTGCGCGTGGACGGCCATGGACGAGGCCAACAACAAGATCATGCCAGAGGACTCTGCTGAGTTGGGTGCGCAACGATACCGACGAGCTACGTTTGTCATACCATGTCGCGATCAGGAGGATGGAGTTTGCATTAAACCACACTGTGGAGGACTGATTGGAGATCCGTACATGGTCAGTAACTTCGTGGCCAGCTTCTCGACGTGCATCAAGAACTGGATTGAGGACTGCAACAAAGAGTTAAAGAACGATGATCTGTTGTTTGGGAGCTGTGAGATATTTCAACATCCAGTTTACTTGGGCCTGGCTAAGTATGCGGACGACCTTCGCAAGATCATCCTAGGCGACAAGCAAGCAGACGCAGCAGATCTGGCAGCGCAGGCACACATAGTGGACAACACGCTCAACCAGAGGCTTGACACGATCGGGATGCGCCAGAACACAGACAAGCAGGAGAACATCGTCTACTTCCAAGGACAAGGAACGACCAAAGCACACCAGCAGCTCAAGACGAAGCCCGATTGCAAGCTGCCTGGCAAAGTTGTTCCTCATGCACGATATCTTGGACCACAGATCAGCCCGACACAGAACTATGGGGCAGAACTCAACAAGCGCATCGCGGCCATGAAAAAGAGTTACAACGAATGTGGCAGCTTCTGGACTAAAGGGCATATACCATACAGGTGGAAGCGAGCGGTTCTCATCTGCAGGGTGATCAACACAGGCCTCTCGTGCATCGAATGCTTCTTGCCGACGCCCAGAGAGTACCAGTAGCTACAGAGCGCGATGGGCGCACTACTTCGGCGAGCCATGCGAGGAGGCGCTACACGTCACAGAGACGGCAGCGTGCGGAGCCTTAGCAAGCAGGAAGTATTTCGCTACTGGCAAATATTGCCGCCAGCGGAGGAAGCACTGGTGCGCCGACTCGGATGGTTCAAAAACATCCTTCGCTTCCCTAGCAATCACAGGCAGTTGATCGTAGCACTCTTCGGAAGGGTCGAGTTCGAGACAAACGAAGTCGAGGACAAACTCGGGACCGACACGAATCCCTGGGCTCAGAGGTTCTTGGAGGACGTCAGATACGCGTGTGGGGTCTCGGAGAGCTACTACAACACGCTAGGCGAGGGCGAGAACATCACGATAGATAGGCTCTTCACTCTAGAAGTTAGGGAACAACTATATCTACTTGATGTTCGGGAAGTTCGGGCAGCAAAACTCGGAGTGGCGGTCCCCCCACCAGGCTCCACACAGCAAGATGTCCAAAGAGAAGAGCTAGCATTAGAAGAACAGAAACCATGGAAATGTGAAATTAAACACGGAGAAGAGGAATGTGGTCTATTATTCGCAAGCAAGAAAGCACTACATAGCCATATTATTCGTGCACATAATGTACACAACTTAGCAGCGGTGATGACATCAAACAACGAGTGTCTGAATTGCCAGCAAGTATTCACAAGCAAAGGTACGGCATGGAAACATTTGGCAAGCAGTACGATCAAAGGAGGATGCAACAGAGACAAAACAAAGACTCAATATGTTCCGACGGCACATTCTCCGCAATGCCCTCTCTGTAGTCATTTCTCTCTCGACAAGGGTGCGCAATTCATTCACTTACGTACGCATCTCCCGCGACAGCGCCTACAGCCGCCAAGAGGTATACGCCATGTCGCTGTTCGACCAGAGGCCATTGGGCCAGGCTCCGCTAGGCCCAGCAGGAGGGGGCGAGGTCCGACGAGAAGATCGCAGCCGCCAACGAGGACCAGTGCTACGCGGACCAGCGGTCGGAGGCGGAGGCAACCAGCAGCAGATCACGGAGCTCACGGCGAGGCTCACGCTCACGGTGACACGAGAGCAAGCGGAAATGGCGGCGGCACTCATACAAACTTGGGAAATCGCCACGACGACGGGTATCGCTACCACGGCCCTCGGAGCGGGCAAGCACTACAACGACGAGGCGCAGCAACTCCACCAGAGACAACGAGGCGGAGAACAAGTCGACCTGGGCAGCCTGGGCAGCCCGCACGTGAAGGTGTGGACGGAGACGTGCGCTTACCTGGGCAAGCAGCTCGAGGAGGGCGGGCAGCTCAACGAGGTGAAGAGCCACTACGAGAACATCATTATGAAGAACGACACGGAAGCCCTCGCGGACATAGTACCAGTGTTCAGGGTCAGGCGCAACAAGGGCAAAGAGGGCGGCGGGGTCGAGAAGTGCCGATTCCAGTTCAAGTTCGGAGAGAGCAACCACCAGCTGTGCACGGTGCTGGTCAACCAGCTCAAGAAGGAGGGCGCCACTCGCAAGATCGGGTCGGCACCGAGGGGCGCCTTGGAGAGGGAGCTCGGCCGCCTAGTGAACGGATAGTCGACTTCGGCACGATAGAGGAGGAGAACCGAGAGGAAATGACCGCTTGAGATCGACACCTGAGAGATGAGGAGGAGGAAGACAGTGTTCGAATTCGCCCAGTCCTTCCCCCGCAGCTTCCCCAGACCATCCCACGAGTTTTTGAGAATAGCGCCAGGTTCCGTGAGATAGTTAGGTCTGGACGTCTCCCACCTCCTCCTTCTCAGAATGCTGTGCCCGAAATCTTCCAATTCGATGGCCCACGTTTTCCTCAGTATTTACTAATGCACCGACCTCCCCCCACTCCCGAACCGAAGCGTAAGGGACGAGGTAAGGGTAAGCGGAGCCAGCGAAGCCAACAGCAGCAGCAGAGCGAACGACCTCCGTGAATGCGGGTGCTACCCTGCCCGCAGACCCCTGCGTGGGGGAGGTCGGCGCAGGTCGGGCCCGAGCGTCCACTGACGTCAGCTCTACCAGTATACTCAGAGAACACAGCTAGGCCGTGCTTAGATTACGCAGCTACTCAGAGCTAGCCAGAGCGTCAGTCACCCAGACATCGGCCCGACAGCTCGATCGATCGATCCTCTTCCTCCTCCTCCTCCTCCTCCTCCTCACTCTACTCCTCCTCCTAGTCATTCTCCTCCTCCGCTTCCTCCTCCTCCTCCTCCTCCTCCTCCTCCTCCTCCTCCTCCTCTCCTCCTCCTCCTCCTCTCCTCCTCCTCCTCCTTCTCCTCCTCCTCTGCCTGCTCCTCCATTCCTTCTCCTTACAAATAACTTCGCCCTGTCGCAACCCGAGGCCAGTTTTTTGGGCGGGCCAGGCGTTTCGCCTTAGACTTCCTCACCATTTATGACCCTGAAGCTTAAACATTGGCAAGAGCTTCACATGTGGAGGGCGGGTCGTTTGTTTAGTGTGGCTCTCGCCTCAGCGCTGCGCACATTCGATTTCAAAATTTGCAAGAGCTTCACGGATTGAGGGCGGGTCGTTTTCAAATGTGGCTCTCGCCTTAGCGCCGCGCACATTCGCTTTCAACATTTGCAAGAGCTACACGGAGTGAGGGCGGGTGGTTTTCAAAATATGGCTCTCGCCTTAGCGCCGCTCACGTTCGTTTTCAAAATGTGCAAGGGTTTCACGGGTTGAGGGCGGTTCCTTTTCAAAATGTGGCTCTCGCCTAAGCGCGGCGCATATTAACTCTTAACGTTTGGAAGAGTTTCACGGGTTGAGGGCGGTTCCTTTTCAAAATGTGGCTCTCGCCTAAACGCGGCGCACATGTGTTGTCAACATTTGCAGGAGATTCATGGATCGAGGGCGGTTCCTTTTCAAAATGTGGATCTCGCTCAGCGCCGCGCTCATTCTTGTTAAAAGATTGCAAGAATTCACGGGTTCCCATGATCGACGAACCAGATATGATGTTCTTCTGTGAAGGATTCGCGATTACGAGGGCGCAACAGTTACGATGATTCGCGGAAGTGAGGTTCCAGGAATGGCGTTCTGGCGTGATTCAGGATCGCCAAGACGCAACAGTCAGGTTCATCCGTGGCGTTGGAATACCGAGAATAATATCTTGGCATGCTTCAGGATTTCCTCCTCCTCCTCCTCCTCCCTTTCCTCCTCCTCCTCCCTTTCCTCCTCCTCCTCCTTCTCGTGGGGGGATGGCGCTCTGGGGCTCCTCGAAGGCACCGCCTCTCGTGCCGAGGGGGCCTCGGGCGTGCTCGGAGTCCCTCCAGGTGCCTTCTGGAAAGGGGCCCAGGGACAAACAAAACCAATAGACACAAATCCCAGCATTCCCCCATATTCCAATGTTTTCTGGATGTTCGTCTCCCCCTCCATCTCCACAATGCTCCCATCGTTTCGTCCGCCCCTCCGTCTCTCGTACCGAGGGGGGCCTCGGGCGTGCTCGGGGTGCTCCAGGGGGCTTGCTGGATAAGACGACGCCAGGACGAGGATCAAATCCGGGTGAGGATGAAGCGAAGATCTCTGAGGCCTGGCCGCTCTGGAAGACGTATCGGGCGCCGCGGCGATCTCGGAGCAATCCGGAACGCTCTGACAGCGTTTCCGGAGCGCTATGCGCGGATGTCTCTTCGTCCTAGCCCCGTTCGACTGGAAGCCAGAGGGGGCTCTTGGAACCCAGCCCCCCATCGCGCCGTGAAACAAAACACAGCAAAGCAACCTCAAAGGTGAAGGTCAAGAGCGAAACAAGGGCGTACACGTACATCAGTGCGCGATGGCTTCGAGATTATGCGTTGCGCGAACGCTCGTATCACGCGGTCGGATTCGCGGATTTGGGGGATGTGTTCATGTACGTGGTTGGGCGCGTACGTCCTTTGTGGGCTCCCGAGAAGAGGTGACTCGAAGAGTAGGAGGTCGGCTCTAGGGGACAGGAGTTAAAGGAGTCCTGGCCGTCCAGACAAAACATGTACACAGCATTGACGCGAGAGCACGATTCCTGCACAAATGGTGGGGAGTATCAAGCGAAGCAGCTGCTAGACTGGGCGGACTGGGGCTCCCCGTCCCCCCTGTGGGACCCGTCTGTGGTCCCTTTATTTTTCAGCTCTTTGAGCCCCTTCTGCCGAATCGACGTTGGGGAAAAAGACGCAGCCGGGACAAGCGTGAGACCACGGCCACGGATCGGGACCGCCCGGGCCAACAGTCGACGAGGACGACACCGACGACCGACAGATGACGACAGCGCGGCGACGACCGCGACGACGCCGCGGCAGGCCGACGCTCCTGCAGCCGCCGCAGCACGAAGTCCCGCTTGTGGCTGAAGAGCGCCTCGCGCGCGCGCGCCGCGCGCCCTCTGCAGGGGGGGAGGGCGAGGACGACCCCCCGGCGACGAGATCGACCCTGCGATCCGGGCGCTTCCCTTGTTCCCGACTGGCATGTCGCGGAAAGGTTCCAATGTCGGTGCCCTCTCCCCCTACTAGCATGTCGCGACAGGTTCTAGTGTCGGTGCCCTGTTGCCCTACGAGCACGTCGCGAAAGGCTCCAACGTCGGCGGCGCGCGAGGGGGCGGGCCTTCTCAGAAGGCTCGCAAAGCCTCCGGCCTTCGGAGACGTCTTGTCGAAGTATTTTCCAGGAGACACCGGGTGCTCGTCAGAAGGCCGGGGGGGGGGTCGGAGAAACCCAGCCGCCTTCTGAGGCCTTCTCCCTCTCACTTCCCCCCGGGGCGCGCCGCCGAGAGGTAGTGGAGATGCCAAGGAGGGCCACAGAGGAGTCCCACCACGGGGGCGGGGCGAGGCGAGGCCAGGCGCAGGCAGAGGTTCAGAGAGGCGGCCCCACGAGAGCACGGCGGTTGGGCCGGAGCCTGGGATACGTTGTGGATCTCCGTGTGACTCATGAGCGTGAAAGCTCGCGGAGAACGAGGAAGGACGACGACGACGACGACGACGAAGAGCATGGCGCTGAAGGTGTCTAGTGGAGGTGGAAGTGGGCCACGGAAGAGTCGCACAAGGGGGGACGGGGAGCCCAAAGGAGGCCTGGTGCTGGCAGCCATTTCGCCTGAGACCTCTTCGCAAATTGGTCAGGAATGATTCTCTCGCCGCAGTGCCATCCAAAATCTTAGACTCGACGGTCACGATCCCTACTACCCTCGTCAAAATTAACTTCAAAAGTTGCTGGCACGTCATTTCGATTTCGGCGCGCCCCTCAATGTCGACACGCCGCCCCTTCAATGTCGGGGCGAGGGCAAAGATAGTCTGACCGAAGTTGACTCGAAAGTTTGACGTCGACCGACGTTGGAGGGGCGGCGCATGCAAGTACCCCGCACTCATCGATACTCGGCCCCAGATCTTCGACAAGCAGTTCAACCACGTCAGACATTGTTGAGGTTAATTTTGACGAGGGTTGTAGTATCAAACGCACTCAGGTGCACATGGCCGTGCTCTCACCCTTGTCTCGCCTGCATCTTTGGCTGCTATTGGGGTGCAGTGTTTTGCCGGGGTAATCATCACAACGAACGCTTTCGCTCTGTTTCGATGCCCAGTGCCAGCACTGGTCGATCAGGCTTCAATTCAGCAGCACGATGGAGTCTGGAGCTCCGGTGGCGACTTTATGTTGCATTTTCTCGCGACCTAGGATCTCGGGGGACGACGGCGACTCGCGCTGGCGAGGACGACGACGGAGGGCCCACGATGCGAGACGGGGCGTATTCATGAACACCGCCTGGGGGATCGATCTGCGGGGGCCTCGGCTGGCGGTGGATGTGGCTATCTGTTGCCCTCGAATGGCCCGAATACAGTCGACCCGTGCAACAAGGGCCTTGGAAAGCCGTTTCGGAGCTTCTCGAGCGGGGCGCGGCCAACGAAAGTGGCCACGGATGGACCGAGGAGGCAAGGATGCAAGGGCACCCTTGGGAAAACTGCCCATCCACACTACGCGGGTTTACTGCACACCCCTACCCACCGCCTCCCGAGGCCCCCGAAAACCGATCCCTCAGGTAGCGATTCTGGATGATTCTCCGCTTCGGGCACGAGAGCCGGAGGCGACGGCAGCAGCGACAAAAAAAAGACGGCACGAGCGCAGAACCTTCGGGGGTCCCCGCAGACTTCCTGGACCGGCACCGGGCCCCTCTTGCGGCGCCTGCCACGCCGCCCCCGGGGCACTCCGCGCGCCAGGAAGGGGGCGGCGCCGCGCCGATCCAGGGAGTCCGCGCGGGCATCCGAACGAGTATGGTTACGCTTTGTGCCCGTCTTCGAGACAGGAGCGGAAAGCTCGGTACCCGCTCGGGGTCCTCGTCGAACGTGTGGGAGGCGGGAGCCCATGAGCAGAGGAGGCGGGTTCAGGAAATCCTGGGTCCCCCAAAAAAATCCCACCAGCCCTTTTGGGCGTGAGTGGTTTAGAAGGTTTCCTCCATCTTCCCACTTCCCTTTTCGGGGGGGGTACCCTACACCCTACCCCTTGACCTGGATGGGGGGTCGCGAGGGGCTGGAGCGTCCAAGATGGCCCCAGCGAGAAGGCCCAAATCATGCATGTGTTGCAGGTATTGGCCGCATATTGGCCCCCTGGGGGGAAAGGGCTAATGCACTACGGCCCCTCCTTGATCGGTCTCCTCCAAGATGGCCCCAAAATGCCCCCCCGAGGCTCCCAAGAGTGCTACAAAACGGCCCCCCCCAAAGACCCCCAAGAGGCCCCCAAGAGGCCCCCAAGAGGCTCCCAAGAGGCCCCCAAGAGGCCCCAAAAAGGTCCCTGAGAGGCACCCACGACGCCCCAAGAGGCCCCCGGGATCCCCAAGAGACCCCAAGACGCCCCAAGAGTAATACAAGAGGCCGACGAAAGACATCCGACGAGACTATGGGCGGCATCCAGGAGGCCTCTGGCTTGTGTGTTCGCCCTCCTCCTCCTCCTCCTCCTCCTCCTCTTTCTCCTCCCTCTCCTCTTCCTCCTCGTCCTCTTCCTCTTCCTCATCCTCTTCCTTCTCCTTCTCCTGTTCCTGCGCCTCCTCCGAATCCTCCTCCATCCTTTCCATTCTGGGGTCTGACGTTTTACCCAATCGTTTGGTCCACTGCATGCCCCTACGCATCCCTGATCAGGGCAGATCGTCTGGGCATCGTCTCTGGATGGGCGAAGCGTCTAAAACAGACGTCCGGCGGCGCGAGGAGGGCTAGAAGAACAACCACAGAACGACCCAAGGAAAAGCGATCCCCTTCGGAACCCAAAGCGGTCCTTATTTCAGCGTTTTGACTGTACCGCCTCATGCGGCCTGGTTTGCCGAGGGGGAGAGCGTGCAGCCTGCAAGGCCGCCTTCGCCAGGCTCTGGGCGGAAGCCTGCGGGAAGGGTGTGCGGAGGGCCTTGCCATCCTGGCGGGCCCACCGGCAATACACGCACCGATGCATACATATGATGCTGAAGGCTTCGGGAAAAGGTGGACCAGTGTTTTTCTAACAGATGTCCCACATCATATGCATAACCACCCGAGCCATGTGATGTATATGTTCCACGCTGTCCTAGCCAAGGGGGGCGTCTTCGAGAGGACCTTGTGCATGACGTGCCCTCCCATGTTGATCGACAACATTGCGGCGGCGCGAGCGAAGCAAGCGCCTCTTTTTTTCCGTCGGCCAGGGCGCAACGGGCGCTGCGAAGTCAGTCACGCCTACCACCTCATTGGAAGGGTAAAAGCTCTTGAGCCAAACGCTCGCAGCGGCAGGCAGATGGGTGATAACGTCACGCAAGCGGGAGTGAACGACACCGACTGCCAGACTCTGAGCCATGAGGGGGTCCCCAGAAAGAGGAGGAGGATGAGGAGGAGCAGGTGAACGGCGACAAGAGACAAGCCTTACGCTAGAAGACACGGCGACCTTACGCCGCGGCTGACGCGGGCCGCCACCGCGACACGCAACATTGGAAGCCAGCGCGCTGACGCGCGACCTTACGCGGGTAGTTTTTGCGAGTCGCTCGGGCGGAAACAGAAGAGCAGGGGCAAGAAGGGAGGGCCAGGAGGAGGAGGAGCAGGCCGAAGCAGGAGGCAGCAGCAGGAGGGATGTTACGGGACCCTCTAAACGCGATAGGTGGCGCAGCCAGACCCTTCCCACAGGACTCCTGGAGTGCGGGTCTCGCGACGGGCCTCGATCCGTCGGACCCTGGAGAGAGCCGCCTCGTGCACCGCCGCCGACGGCCCGCGATGGCTGGGGTGCTTGCCCTGGCGAGTCCTGGCCAGGCTCTCGTGGCCCTTCCTCGAAGGCGTGCACGTCCTAGTGGGGCAGCAGCAGGAGGGGCGTACGGAGCGGCCGGAGGAGCTGCCGCAGGGGCCAGCGGAAGCAACAGGAGCGTGGTCTCGCCGAAGGCCTCCGCAGGTCCGAGGGCGAAGGAGGCAGATGTCACCCTCGCCTGGGATCCCATACCCCCTCGAGCCATGCAAAAAATCATGACGGAATTGTTTTCGCTATTCTAAACCTCTCGGTGCCCTTACAAGGCCTCGGGACTGCGAAACGACGACTCAGGATGAAGAACCGGTCCCCGGAAATGGGTCGAGATCCTCTGGGGTCAACGCTATGAATAACTCATGACGACGGGGTTCTGGGGATCCTGGCGTTGCGTTTGTGTCACCACGAGCGGTTTCGCCGGGTTTCGGGCCCAGGCACCCTCACAGGTCTATCCGGCTCGAAGAAGTGCGCAGAAGCGTAGGGTCTGGTTTGCGATCTTGTTATTGTTTTCCCGGCGAAGGATCTGAGAGACCCCCAGTTTCTGCTCCTCCCTCCTCCCCCATTCAGGGATGCTGCCTGGCGCCCTGGCGTGCCTGTGGGAGGTGGCCTGCCCAGGGAAAATGCTGCTGGAGTGTGCACTGTGCAACCCCGCCAGAGTAGAAATGAGAGCTAGGGCCCCTCCTTCGAAGCTCGAGGAGCAGCCAAAGTACGGGTGCGCCGGCCTGAAGCATGATCGTCTGCTCGATGACAGCCTGCGCGCACCCTCCCGTCGCTGTCGTCCTCCCTATCTCACTCCCGCCCTCCACCTCCTCCGCCTCCTCCTCCTCTTCCTCCTCCTCGGCCTTCTCCTGTTCCTCCTCTCCCTTCCTCTCCCCCATCCCCATCCTCCTCCTCCCATCTTTTCCTCCTCCTCCTCCTGCTCCTCCTCATCCTCACGTGCTGCAATTTGACACCAACCTCCTCCACCTCATCCTCATATCCTCCTCTTCCTCATTTTATCCGTCCTTCCCCTCGCCTCCCTCCTCGTCATCACCGCCGTCGTCATCGTAATCACCACCATCACGACCATGATCACCATCACCATCACGCGCACCCCCATCGTCATCACCACCACCAGAATCATCATCATCATCATCATCATCATCATCATCATCATCATCATCATCATCATCATCATCATCATCACAACCATCATCATCATCATCATCATCACAACCATCATCATCATCATCATCAACAGCAGCAGCAGCAGCAACAGCATCATCATCATCATCATCATCATCATCATCATCATCATCATCATCATCCACATCATCTTCAACATCATTATTAGCATCATCATCACCACCATCATCACCAAAATCATCATAAGCACCACCAACAGCATCATCATCACCACCACCATCACCAAGATCATCATCATCATCACCATCATCATCATCATCATCATCATCATCATCATCATCATCATCATCATCATCATCACAGCCATCATCACAACCATCATCATCAGCATCATCATCATCAGCATCCTCACCATCATCAGCATCATCAACATCATCATCGTCGTCGTCATCGTCATCATCTCCAAACCCATCAGACTCTTCAATGTCATCATCATCATCATCATCATCATCATCATCATCATCAGCATGGTCACCACCACCACCAGCACCGTCGCCATCACCACCATCACCACCACCACCAGCGCGAGCAGGCGGGGAAGGGCGCAGCCGGAAACCCGGCCTGGCCGCCCGTGCTCACTCCTGCGCAAAGTCGCACGGCGCACGACGTCGGCGGCGAAATCCGAATCCTGCCTTCGCCGATCAACGATTCAGGCAACTCGATGGGCGGCGGGGGCAGGGTTCGGAATTTGTCGAGCACTTGGCGAAATCTCTGAGCCCCACCCCCGCCTCCAATCGATCCGAGAGATTCGATGGTTGGTGGGGGCAGGGTCCAGATGTCGCCACCGACGACTGCGAGAACACATCGTGGCAGGGCCTGCTGCGGGCGGGATCTGCGCGCGAGCGCGTGCATCTGCGGCGCGCTCCGCGGACGCCGAGGCCGGGGTCCTGGACATCCTTCGGCGCGCGACGTGGAGCCAAGCAGGGTGAAACAGCAGAGAGACGGCGCCAAACCACAGCTTCATCGAGGCTCGCTGGCCTCATCGTGCCGCTGCCCGCATTGCTCCCCAGGTGGCCTGGGCTGGCCCCCTAGCAGAAGCGGCCCGCGGAAGTGTCTCAGAGCGCAGCGTGGCCAGGGTTCTGAGGCGAATCTGGCAGCGGCGACCAGGGACCCCTGAGGAGACCCCAAGAAGTCGAGGAGCATCGAAATCATTGGCGACAAACTCCGATTTAGAGCGCCCTGTGGCGTGGCGCAGTGCTCAGCGGCAGGAAAGTAGAGGAGCAAAGACATTTGGCACCACCACCAGCGCGAGGAGCCAGGCATGGCCCTCCTGGTGGTGTGGCTCCGGTGTCTTGCGGCGTATAGCTCGAGGCACCTCCAGTGTTCAGCTTTGGGGGGACATCGTGCACCTTTTTACTGGAGGAGACCCGATGATGAGGTGGCTTCGTTTCCTCGATCCTCGCTCCTCCTCCTCCTCCTCCTCCTCCTCCTCCTCCTCCTCGACCCTCCACCTCCACCTCCACCTCCTCGATCCCCCTTGCTGCCCGACCCTCCTCCTCGATCCTCGATCCTCGATCCTCCGATTCCTCCTCGATACTCGATCTTCCTCCTTCTTCTCCTTCATCCTCGATCCTTGAAACCCCTCATTCTCGACCCTCGATCCTCGATCCCCCTCGACCCTCGATCAGGGGAGGGGGTCGCCTTCTGACTTAGCAGCGGCACGCAGCTCCGCTGCGTGGGCAGCGACGCGCCGCCGTCCAGGAACGAGCCCTGCCCCGCCCACCCCAGCCAGCGTCTCCGCTGCACGCGCAATTAAGTTACGGTGAGGGAGATGGAAGAGGAAGTCCAACCGCGGAGTGGCCGTGGATATCACGGTCACCCTCATCTGGTAAGGAACCCTCCAGGGTCTGACGCATCCTGGGCACACTCCTTGACCAACGCCCTGATCGTGCCATAGGGGCCGGAGTATCCCAAGGCCCAGCATTAGGCCCGACTGCACGAGATTACTCGGAATCAGACCAAATTGGACGGGATAATGCCCGATTTCGACCAATAATACGCTAGCACCGATGGTGAATGCAACATACATGGGGCCGTAAAACATGTATCCGAGACGAAAACAACCTGGGGAAAAAGGTGGTACCTCTGGGGCCGCGCCCCTGGAGTCGCCATGGAAGGATCGGAGTCCTGAGGGAAACGCGTCAGAGGTTTCTTCCCGCTTTGAGGTCCCGAAGCCCTCCACGGACCCCAGGACCGAGGCTAATGGTTAATGATCAAGACGTGGTCGTGGGGGGCGCCGCGGGGTCCAGGACCCGTTGCCCTCAGCACAAGTGTGCTCCATGCCAAACGAGAAAATTTGGCGTGAGCTCCATGTACAGGTTGATACGTGCGAAGACCTCAAATATGTGGCGCTGGCAGAGCCCAGCGCTGCGCGCGGACAGCCCCCCGAATCGGCCCTGGCTGGCCGCAACATGCCCAACCGGGTGAACCCAGGGCGGCGCCCACACCCCAGCTTCGTTTCTTCCTCCGCCTTCCAGCAGCACCCTAGGGAACCCACAAAGGACGTACGCGCCCAGCCATGTGCATGAACACGGCCCCTTGACCCGCGAGACCGGCCGCGTGATACGAACATGCCACGGAGCTTATGCTAAAATATTTGCCTGCGCGCGCGCGTCGCCTCTGTAGGGAAGGGGGGGCCACAGGAGCAGAAAACACGTGGCCAAACCAGACGGGCGCGTCGGGGGTTACAGCAACAACTGCAACTGCTCCCGCCCGAGACTTCCTCACAATTTAGCCAAGACCTCCGCTCCCGCCAGAGACTTCCTCGCATTGTATTCAGGAATCGCGCTCTCGCATGGGACTTCCTTACATTTTATTCAGGAGTCGCTCTCCCGGCGCTCTGGGGTCGCGCTCTCGCTGGAGACTCGCTTGCAATTTACTAAAGAATAGCGCCCTTGCGTTGGAATTTCCTCGCTCCACTCAAGCGTCGCGCTCCCGACACCCAGGCACCCATGAGTCGCGCTCACGCTTAGGACCCCCTCACAGATTACGTAGGAATCGGGTTCGGAATCGGGATCTCGCTACCCTTCGTGGCCCCGTTGCAGCCCTTCGCGGCCCCCTCGCTGCCATTCGTGGCCCCCTCGCTGCCCTTGGTGGCCCCGTTGCAGCCCTTCGTGGCCCCCTCGCTGCCCTTCGTGGCCCCGTTGCAGCCCCTCGTGGCGTCCTCGCTGCCCTTCGCGGCCCCGTTGCAGCCTTCCGTGGCGTCCTCGCTGCCCCATCTCTGCCCTTCGTGGCCCCGTTGCGGCCCTTCGTGGCCCCCTCAGTGCCCTTGGTGGCCCCGTTGCAGCCCTTCGTGGCCCCCTCGCTGCCCTTCGTGGCCCGATCTATGTATGCCCTTCGTGGCCCCCGCTCGTTCGCGCCCGTTGTGGCCCCATGTGCATGCCCTTCGTGGCCCCGCTGTCGCGCTTCGTGGCCCCCTCGCTGCCCTTCGTGGCCCCGTTGCTGCCCTCAGTGGCCCTGTGCTTACCCTCCGCGGCCCAATACACGTATGCCCTCCGTGGCCTCCGCTCGTTCGCGCCCGTTGTGGCCCCATGTGCATGCCTTTCGTGGCCCCGCTGTCGTCGTTTGTGGCCCCCTCGCTGTCCTATGTGGCCCAGTTGTTACCCTCAGGGGCTCCATCGTTGCCTCCTGTGGCCCCGCATTATCTGCCCTTCGTGGCCCCCGCTCGTTCGCGCCCATTGTGGCCCCATATGCATTCCCTTCGTGTCCCCGCTGTCGCCCTTCGTGGGCTACTTCGTGTCTTTCGTGGCCCTGCTGTCGTTCTCTCTCGCTCTCGGTTTCGCTCGTCGTCGTCCTCGTCGCCGTCGTCGTCGTCGTCGTCGTCGTCGTCGTCGCCGTCGTCGTCGACGTCGTCGTCGTCGTCGTTGTGGTCGGCCCCCTGTTCGTCCCTCTTGGGGTCGGGTCGACCGTCCGCGGCCGCCCCGCCGATCAGCGCTGCCGCTGGCCAAGCCGACGGTCCGCGGCCGCCCCGCCGCTTGCCGGGGCCTGGCACGCAGGGAAGAAAAGTATACCCCCCCAAAGAGGATGAATCGGAGACGAAGAGGGCGGGTATCGAGAGTTTGGGAAATACGCGTTATTGGACACTCGATCAGACATGGGCTAACAGTCTTAAAATGATTGGTGTTGTTGTTGGTGTTGTTGTGATTGTTGTTGTTGTTCTTGAACTTTCATGTTTGAAGAATACTTATCCCAGTGCGACCCTACCTAGGAGTTGGAGCATTTAGGAAAGCAACATCTACATCTACACCGGCAGCTACATTTACATCTGCACCTGCATCTACATCTACATCAACATCAACAGCGGGACTCCCATATTCATCTACATCCCAAACAACATCAACACCTACATCTACATATACATATACACCTACATACACATCCACATCTATACCTACACCTACACCTACATATACATCTACACTTTGTTGTGCGAATGCTATGAAATGCTATGATATGATATGCCATGATATGCTGAACTCTGCTGTGCTATGCTATGTTATGCCATGCTATGATTGGCTATGATATGCTATGTTATGTTGTGCTAATGCTGCGCTGCGCTATGCCGCGCTGCGCTAAGCTAAGGTAAGCTATGCTAAGCCAGGCTGGGCTAAACTAAGCTAAAATGAGATAAGCTAAGCGAAGCTAAGCGAAGCTAGGCAGAGCTAAGCTAAGCTAGGCTAGGCTGAGATAAGCGAAGTTAAGCTAGGCTCGGCAAAGCTAGGCTAAGCTCAGCTAAGCTGAGCTAAGCTAAGCCAAGCTAAGCTGAGCTAAGCTAATATGAGATGAGATAAGCTAAGCGAAGCTAGGCTAAGCTAAGCTAAGCTAAGCTAAGCGAAGGTAAGCGAAGCTAAGCTAGGCCAGGCAAAGCAAAGCTCAGCTTAGATGAGATAGGCTTAGCTTAGCTTAGCTAAGCTTTGACGAGGAAAATATTGGCGATCAAACTGTGCCCCTGGCCCGGACTACACCAACGACGGCCCCCGCCTGAAACTTCTCCCACATGTGTTAAGGACCTCCCCCTCCCGTCTGAGATTTCTTTATTTTTTTTTCATTTCGCGTTCCTGCAGCGGTCGCGGGTCTCCGCGCCGGCGCGGGCTACGTCGGCGCGCGACCCCCGGCTGCTGCGGCTCAGCGTTGCTGCCCGTGGCGGGGGCGCGCCGCGCTGAGCCTTCCTGCCGACGAAGTGGAGGGGCGGTCTTTCACGCCCCATCCTTCCCCCGCAGGTCTCGGGCGGCAAAGCTCGGCCCCATCCCGCAACAATCAGCTGCGGGGCGAAGTCGCGAAGGTGGGACTCGGCCGCTCTGAAGCCTCGCAACCGAGCGGCAACGGCGGCGCCCGTAAAGGGCCCCCCCCCCCCCCCGCTAGGCACCGAGGCTCAGAGAGAGAGAGAGAGAGAGAGAGAGAAGAGAGAGAGAGAGAGAGAGAGAGAGAGAGAGAGAGAGAGAGAGAGAGAGAGAGAGAGAGAGACGAGCAACGAGCAACGAGCAGCAACGAGCAACGAGCAACGAGCAACGAGCAACGAGCGAACGAGCAACGAGCAACGGGCAGGCACACAAGTGCTTTGAGACGTGTTCGGGCCCCTTAGTAGTCACTGGAAGTAGACGAGGAGGACGAGGAAGAGCAGGGAGAAGAAGATTGGCGCGGAGCAGCCAGCACAATGGATCGGCCCACGAACGAGACGCGCTTCACGCGCTCACTGGCGTCACCGCCCTCGCAGAACAAAAGTTGCATGAAAAGGTCACTGCCTACAGGCCGAGGCTGGCGGTCAGGCCCCAGAGGGAAGATCTCTTGCGGAGGATGGCGAGGAGGCCGAGGAGGAAGAGGCGCAGATGGCAGAAGAGGAAGAGGAGGCTGAGCAGGTCGAGGAGGAGGTAGACGACGAGGAGGCGGATGAGGACGACGACGACGAGGAGGCCGAGGAGGCTGAGGAGGGGGAGGAGGAGGAGGAGGAGGAAGCTGAGGAGGAGGAGGCGGAGGAGGAGGAGGCGAAGGTAACCGCGCCCCGCATCATCAGCTGCAAAGTCGGGACCAGCTCAGGCGAGAAGGGCGGGCAGTGGCAGCGGGCCTCAGCGCTGCTCGCCGAGACGGTGGACGCGAGGCTGGAGCCAGACGCCATCAGCTACAACGCTGGGGTCAGCGCAT
Organism: Prorocentrum cordatum; assembly: GCA_963575745.1. Lineage (NCBI taxonomy): Eukaryota > Dinophyceae > Prorocentrales > Prorocentraceae > Prorocentrum > Prorocentrum cordatum. The sequence continues at coordinate 301,370 of CAUYUJ010010424.1, read as the reverse complement.
GCGAGAAGAGGGGGCAGTTGCAACAGGCACTGGCGCTGTTCAGTTCGATGCGGGATGCGAAGCAGGGGCCCGACGTCGTTAGCTCCAATGCTGAGATCAGAGCCTACGTGAAGGGCGAGCAGCGGCAGTGGGCTCTGGCGCCGCTCGGCGAGATGTGGGATGCGAAGCTGGGGCCCGACGCAATCAGGTACAGCGCTGGGATCAAACGGCGGGCCGCGGCAGCGGGCCCGGACGCGGCCCCGCGAGATGCGGGAATCACAATTGCAGCCCAACGTCATCAGCTTCAATGCCAGTACCAGACGTGCGAGAGGAGGAGACAGTGGCAGCATGCACTGGCGCTGCCCAACGAGATGTGGGATGCGAAGCTGGTGCCCGACGCAATCAGCTACAGCGCAGGAATCCTGGAAGGCGCGACGAGCGATCAGGAGCAGCGGACACTGGCGCTGGTCAGCGAGATGCGGGAAGCAAAGCTGCGGCCCAACGTGATCAGCTACAACGCCGGGATCAGCACAGGTGAGAAGGGCGATATGCGGCAGCGGGCACTGGCGCTGCTCAGCGCGATGCGGGGTGCGAAGCTGGTGCCAGACGTAATCAGCTACGGCGCTGGAATCGGCGCGTGCCAGAAGGGCGCTCAGTGGCAGCGGGCCCCGCCGCTACTCAGCGACAGGGGGCCGAAGATAACCGCGCTGGGCGCCATCAGCTGCAATGCCGGATTTGGCGCGAGCGAGAAGGGCACGCTGTCGACGCGGGCTGAGGCGGTTTCCCGGGAGACCCGGGATCCGAAGCCAGAGCCGAGCGTCTTCATCAGCTACAGTGCCGGAATCGGCGTGTGCCAAAACGGCATGCTCTGGCCGCGGGCTCTGGCGGTCTCCCAGGCCCCTCGCGCTGGCGGCGGCGCGCCTCCGGCAGGCGCGGGCCCGCCGCTGGGGCCTAGGCACCTGGCTGGCCAGCCTGCGGCGGACCAGAGGGGGGGGGAGGGCGAGCAACGGCAGCAGGCTCCGCCGCCGCGGCCGGCGCCGGCGGGAGGCGGCTGCACACCGCCAATGCATGACGAAAGCGTTTCCAAAAGTGCGGCCCAGACTCCCACGCGAGGAGGGCAGGGCCAGGGAGGGAGGCCTCAGGGCCCAGGGCACAGGTCGCAAAAAGAACGGTTAAAGGCTTCGAACTTCCGAGACGCGGCCGCGACAAAAGCAGCCCGGTCGTACTGGAGCAAGGCCGGGCGCACGCAACCTAGCCGGTACCCCCTCAGCACCCCCTTCCGGGCAGCGCGATCCCTCCGCGCAGCCTGGATCCTCTCAGGCGGAAACATGGCGCGGCATAGCAGGTCAGCAGGCGGGGAGGGCAGGCGGCCCAGAAGCCGAAGCGCCGCGGTCTCCCATGTCGGGGTGCCCACATCCTTCGCCTCGCAAAAACGACTGCGGCCGCTGGGTGAACGCAGGGCATCACCTGCAGGCGCGCCCTCGCCTTGATTACCCTCTCCAACAAACGCGTGCCGAGCCACGTTGGCCACCCGCGCTGCGCGACTACAACGGCATGCTTGATGGGAGGGCCTCTTTGGCAGCCCAACAGACGCCGACCCCAGTTCACTTGGAGCTTACTGAGGGCGGCCTCCGCCCCTGGCGCGCCCGCTAAAAGCGGGGCAGCGCATGGCACTCGAGCGCGCCCGAGGGGTCAGAACTGCAGGGGGGGGCGGAAAGTCAAGACGATCAGCGGCGACACTTCGTTTTGCACTTCTGCCGTCAAGACGATCAGCGGCGACACAACTGGAAGCGAGAGAATCGGCGAGGACTCTCACCAACGACACAACCAAAAGCAAGACATCGTCGAGGACACTCATGAACGAAACTCGCGGCCGCATAGGCCACTTGGTCGGCCCTTTTTCAAAGCAGCTCCCCCTTTCCGACGCGCGCCGAAGCACATCGACGGCTTTACGCGACCACGGAAGCACGCGACGGCAAATTTTGCCAGGACAGACTTTACAATGAAGTTATGTTCGGGGTCGTCGCCCCCGCAGCCGTTCAGCCATCATCATGTGCTATGCGCGCGCGCAAACATCATCACCATCATCATTGACCCCCTCGTCCTCATCATCCCCCTACCCTTCCCTATCCCTCCCTACCCCTCCCTCCTTCCCTATCTCTCCCCGTCCCTCCCTATGCCTCCGTATCCATCCCCATCTCTCCCTATCTCTCTTTTTCCCTCCCTATCCCGCCCTATCCCTCCCTATCCCTCCCCATCCCTCCCCGTCCCTCCTACCTATCCCTTCCTATCCCTCCCTCCGGATCACACCAATTTCCCCCCCGTATCCCTCCCTGCCCTTGGAGATGAAGGGGTTGATGGGGGAGAAGAGGAGGAGGATGATAAGCAAAGAGAGGCGGAGGATATGGTTCTGACGCCCCTCCACCGCGCCGCTCGCGCCCCCTCGCAGCGGCCTCCCAGGGCGACGCTCGCCTCGCTGAGGGGGGGGGCCAGATGGGTGGCCCTCTCGCCCCCCTCCTGCTCAACCTTCCTGCCCTCCATCCTTCTATCCGCATCCTCTCCCTTCTGTCCATCCTCCCTCCTCCCTCCTCCCTGCCTCCTCCTCCGCCTCATCCTCCTTCATTCTCCTCCCCCTCCTCCTCTCCTCCTCCTCCTCCTCCTCTTCCTCCTCTTCCTCCTCCTCCTCCTCCTCCCCCGTCTCCTCCTCCTCCTCCCCGCATCTTTCTCCTCCCCCCCTCCTCCTCCCCCTCCTCTTCCTCCTCCTCCTCACCATATTACTCCTCGTTCCCCCGCCCCTCCCCCACCTTTTCCTCCTCCTCATCCCCCCCCCCCCATCCACCTCCTCCTCCTCCTCCTCCTCCTCCTCCTCCTCCTCCTCAGCATCATCATCATCTCTTCTCGCGGTGGCTGGGTAGCTCAGCCTCCGTGCTAGCGCAAGGTGCGCCCACGACGAGCGCTTCGCGCGCTTCAAGCCTCCAGGCTTGACCCTGGAGTTGTCGCTGGAGGCGCGCTTCTGGGAGTCGCCCTCCGCCGCCGAGGCCTCCTCCTTGACCTTCGTCGCGGAGGCCGCCCCCTCCGACACCTGCTGCGCCTTCGGCCGCGGCGTCCCGCGCACGGAGCCCGCCGCGCTGCCGTCGCCCTTGGAGCTGGCCCCCTCGGCGGCGGGGGCCCGCTGCTCCTGGGCAATGCTGTCGAACTCGACCCAGAAGCCCTTCGGGATGTCCTTCGCCTTCTCGGCGCGGTGCGCCGCGAGATACTCGCGGGCCAGCTCCGGGCCACTCGGCTCGGTCCGCAAGGACGGGAGCAGCTGCGCACCCCTGATCATGCTCACCACTTGCTGCGCCTTCGCCTGGAAGGCCCCCAACTCCTCAGATTCCCCATTGCCCTCCGCCTCCTCCTCCTCCTCCCCCTCCTGCTCCTCCCCCACCCCCACCCATGCCCATCCTTCGCCTCATCGTCATCGCGATCCTCGCCCATCCTCTTCATCATCATCCTTCTCCTTCTCCTCCATCTCCTCGTCCTCCTCCCCCCCCCCCCCCTCCTCGCCCTCCTCCTCCTCATCATCCTCCTTCGCCTCCTGCTCCTCCTCTTCCTCGCCCTCCTCCTCCTCATCCTCATCCTCCTCATTCTCCTCCTCCTCATCCCTCCCCCCTCCTCCTCCTCCCTCCTCCTCCTCCGCCTCCTCTCCTCCTCGCGGTCTCCTCATTCTCATTGCCATTCCCACCCCCAGCCCAACCCTCCTCCTCCACCTCGTCATCGCCATATGTCCTCCTCCACCTCTTCCCATCCTCCTCAACTTCCACCATGTCCGTCCATCCCCCTCTTTATCGCCGTCCCCCCTCGTCCTCCGCCTTCTCGCCCTTCTAAACCACCCACCCAGAGGTCCTCCTCATCCTCCTCCTCCTCCTCCTCCTTGTTCTCCTCCTCCCTCCTCCCTCCTCCCTCCTCCTTCTCCTCCTCCCCCCCCTCCGCATCCGCTCGCCATCTGGGCGAGCGCTGTCGCGACGGCCTCTGCCGTCGCGTCGCGCTCCTTGATCGGGGGGCTCACGTCCATGAGCTCGCCAGCCCGCGCCGCACACGATACTGTCTTGTGGAGCGCGTTGTAGGCGTTCACAGTTCCAGTCATGTCGTTGAAAAGGGTGTTGCCGATCTTCTCGTTGTAGTTCCCTGGGCCGTCGGACGCCGCGTCGCACTCAGGAAGGGCGCTCTTGCAATGCATGTTGCTGGCTTTTAAAGCAGCCGAGATCTTCACCGAGAGAATTGCTCTGGTGGTCCCTGAAAACACTGCCACATATTTGATCCACTGCCTCACGCACTGCGGGCTGAGGTGGCAAGCGAACCCAGCCTTCTCGAAGGCGTGGCACTTGTCAGTCAGAAGGGGAGAATCGAGGCGAAGCAGCATCCGCTGCATCACACGCTGCGCGTGCACGCAGCGGCCGAACAACGCAGTATCGTCTAAGGGATTCGTCTGGAACAGGCTCTTGTGATGCTGCGCCGCGCAACCCACCAAGCCCTTGACCTGCATCGGGATGTCCAAGTATGTCGTCGCCAACGAGCGCTCCATGCCTTCGTCTCGCCGTTCGTGCTCGCCCCTGGGATCACGATGAGACGATCGACTCCAGCCTGCAAGGATGACGCCAAGTCAGACAAAGCAACGTTGTAGCTGACCTGCTCTAAAGCTTTTTCGTCTTCGATCTGTCCGCCCACCCAGCTGACGTTCTCCAAACACAGATCCTCGATGCTGCCGCCGCCGAAGATGGTGACCAGCCTGAAGAAAACTTCTTCCGCAGGTTCTTCTCGAATCACGCTCTCGCTGACCCCGTTGATGTTGAAAGAAGGGCTCGGAGCGATCTCTGCGATCTTGCCGCTAATGAAGATGTCGGGGCACTCGGTGTAGATCTTCATGCCTTGATGGGCTGGGTTGCTCTGAACCGATGGTGCCTCTCGCCGCCTTCCCTCCCTCCGTAGAGTGGCCCCTCCGTGGCTGCCCGCGGCGCGCAGCCGAGACGGCTTGCTCTACCTGAGGGAGGGTCGCGGCGAGATCAGCACACCAGTGGAGATCAACCCGCGGGGCCTGGACCCTCGACGAGCGCCTTGAAGGTACGACTGGTGCCCTCGATGATCTCCTTGCGAGTCACGGCGCTCGGGGCGTCGAACACGAAACCCTCCTCTTTCATGAAATTCACCATGCCTGCTAACTGGACGATGTCATTCGTGAACTTCTCGTGCGTCTCCCGTGTCGGGGCAGCTATCTTTCTCATCTCCACCAGCTTCGCGCAAAACTTTGGGAACCCCGCCATGTTCTTCAGAACGCTAGTCATACGAATGAGCCCGTTCTCGAAACTACCAGGGTTGAAGAAGTCCTCGCAAATGTGCTCAAACACCGTGCCGCCCACGCGCTTGTGGAGCATGTTCGCGCAGCACATCCACCTGGCATGCAAGTCGCTGAGGGGCGCCCTGAAGACGTCAACGCTATCCTCGAACAGCTTCGCTGTGCTTGTGAACTCCTCGATGTCGGCCTTCAGCTTGTTGGTATCCAATGCCTGGGCCGTCGCCGCGTCATCACCGACAGTGGCCATGGAAAAAGAAACGTGTGCGTCACCGAAACCAGGGGGCATGTCGATGATGGGCCCCGAGAAGATGTCAACGAGCATGTACTTCCCGACCTCCAGCAATACAATGCAGTTGTTGAGGTTCTCGGCAGTGAACTTCAGGTTCGCATGGCACGCCGCCGTGGACCACGCCTTGGTCGAGCCGTGCGCACTGGTGAAGAAGAGGCCCATGCGGTTGAGAAGTGCATTGAGATTGGCGTAGCCAACCTGGTGTGATTCTGTTCGCACCTTGGCAACCCATGCGTCAAGATCTTCGAAGGACTCCGCGAAATCCTCCTGGAAGGCCTTCGATGCGCGATCGAATTGGCCTGTCGCTGTATCGTCCTCGATGGACCGCTGAACGTGCACGCGGCTGGCCCCCATGAAAGCCTTGCCCAAAGGATGCGCCTGCGTCGTGCGAGCGAGTTCCGATGCTGGAGAGGAAGCTTGTTTGAGCAAGTCGTGGATGATCCTCCTGGCCTGTCTGACGGCGTTTGTGGGCGGCCTGGCGCTCTCGACGTGGTTGATGCACTTTGCAATCACGACGCTGCTCCTCAATGCCTCTAAGGTCAAAGATCTACAACCCACCCGCGCATTGTGGCCAGCCAAGGGCCCTCCGAGGACCACCGAAATGGCCAGGCCGAAAGTCCGAACTCCGAAAACCCGAACCCCGAAAAAAAAGACGGATCGAAAATCCGAACACCGAACAAATCTGACGATTGGGTCGCTGTGCTTTGGCACCGTTACGCCTCTGAGAACGTATCGTCCTCCATATCAGTCGCGATCAGCTTCTCCTTCAAGGCCCACTGCTTGCCGATCAACTCGTACTCCACCATGAAGTCGTAAGCTTGCACGGCGTTGGCGACGGCCTTCTCGGGCACGGAGGGCACCCACTGCTCCACGGCCTCCGAGGGCATGTACGAAAAGTAGAAGACTGGTGTCTGGCTGACATGTGCTCGCACATAGATGTCGTATGTTGCTCGCTTAGTCCCCCTGGTCTTGGACCTTTTGAACGGTGGCGTAGCGCGATCGCTCTCTGCTTCGACAGGGCCCTTCTTCTCCGTTTTGACCGAGACAGTGGCCTCCTCCACCACGCGGGGAACAGCGCCCCTGTTCTTCAAATGAGGTTCGAAGATGGTTTCGTCGAAGGTCTCGATGGCGCGAGGGATAGACTGCAAGTCTTTCGCAAGCCGATGGAAGACGGCGTACATCAAGGCGATGCGGATCTCCTCTGAAATGCAGGCCTGTTGCTTCATCAGGTAAGGGAGTAATCTCGCAAATGGCTCCAGCGTCTCGTACAACAAGACATCCTCCTGACTTTCCAGCCAATTCTTGACCTCCTTGTAGAGGGCAATCACGCCTTTCTCACACCTACTGTCCAACTGGTGAAAAGCCAATTGAACGTCGAAATTAGTTTTGCCCACAACATTCGGACTGTGTCTGGCGAGACGCCTGTGCAAGGCGTGCATGGTGCCAAGCACGAACTGATCGTGCCAAGTCTCATCGGCCAACTTCTCCACATACTCGTTGATGGTCCCCCTGATCCTGCAAAACGCCCCGTAGCAACCCCCTGGCGGGAGGGGGGCCGCGACGGAGAGGTCGTTGATACCTTTAGTCGTCTGGAACGCCAATACGTTGTCGCCGTCGTCTGCTGGCTCTTGCTTTGGCTCTTCTTCTCCTGGCTGTTCGGCTCCAGGGTCGCGGTCCTGGTCGCCGTCGCCGTCGGCCTCATCACCCGTGCCCTCGGCGCTCACTGGCATGGCCATGTCCTCCTCAGGCGTCTGGGGCACGGCGAGCGGCACGACTGACGTATGCGCCATCATGCTCACGATCTTGCTGTAGAAGCCATGGCTGTACGAAGCAAGCTCCAGCCTCGCCGCCACCGCCTGCTCGGTGAGGTCATCGCCCTTCGGCTCCGAGGCTGGAAGTCCCAGCTGCTGCAGCTCCTCCACGGAGGGCTCGGCCTTCGCAATCTCGCCAAAGTCGTCGCGGAGCTCCTGCTTGACATAGCCATGCGCACCAGCTACATCCACACAGCTCAGGACGGCTGAGGCCTTGTCGAACTGCACCCTGTTCCCGAGGCGCCTGGGCACGACCTGCGCTTGCTCTTCAGCGCACTCGAGAGCCTCCATCACGTCTGGCAGCTCAGGCTCCTGCATGGAACCAAGCATAGACACGCTCGCCGCGGAGCCGCTCGCCATTCCCACCGAGAATTACACTCCGCAAGAGGGGCAGGGGTCTGGCAGAAGGCTGGTTCGCTTCAGAGTTCTGTGCCCGATACTGCGATGCAGGGGGAGGGCAGGCAACCATGCCTAACATGTGAGAGTGGCCGGAGCTCCAGAATCCTGATAAAACCCCCCTCTCCTCCACCTTCTCCTCCTGCCCTCCTTCTCCTCCCTCCCCATCTTGGAAATTAGCACAACGCAATCGATCGAGGTACCAGGGCCCCCCCCCCCCCCCAGGGGGTCAAGAGGTAGAGGCCAGAAACTTGGGTCGAAAGCCCCAACAGTTTAGACACGATATTGTTTGTGTGTGTGTTTTTGCCTAAGGTGTTCGTAACCATTGGCAAGGGAATGGTTGGATATGCTCTCGCCAAATTAGTTGTCGCGCCAACATCTAAGGGGCTCCTGGGGCTCCCCGAACCTCTGGTGTTCTGGAACCTTAGTCGATAATTTCGTGGGTGCTCAGAAGGTTCATTCGGTACTTCAACTGTCCCCGCATGCATTTCTCATAGTTTGCACCGCACTGATTGCACCACATAGATGAAGACGCCAGCGCCTACCACATAGACTGCATCACATCGGTTACACCACGCAGCTCACACCGCATATATTGCACCATTTCAATAGCCTCACAAAGCTTGCACCTGATCAGTTCAACTCGCTGGGCGTCGTTTCTGAATGGGCATCGTTTCTGGATGGCATCTTTTTTTGATAGCGCCATGGTCAAGGGAACTGTTAGTGACACAAACAGCACAGAGTGCACGGAATTAAACCACCTGCTGATGTTACTCGCAACTTTGATGATCTCATCAAATGAGCAATACTCATCCCAATATCCACTGTGTATCTATACGGTAGGATCATAACCATCCCAATGTTCACTGTATAACAATCAGTGTCCCAATGTCCACTGTAGACGTTAACCAAGCAAATCAACGCCACTATGTATTGTCCCAACTGTCTGTATTCCAGCTGCTGCTCTTCCAATCTGATTTGTCCCAGCTTTCTCCACCACGCCAATCTTTTTTGTCCCAGTTGCGATCTGACGTGTCCCAGCTGCGATCACTACCATCATCACGCCAATCTTGTTTGTCCCAGCTGCGACCACTACGATCAGCACCCTTACCCGTGCTCATGTCCACGCCGCCCATGGGGCCCATGATGCAGCCGCTCATGCCGCCCATGCCGCTGCTCATGCCCATGCTGTCCATGTCAATGCCCGTGCTGCCAATGCCCATGCTCCTCATGCCCGTGCTGCCCATGCCCATGTTGCCCATGCCCATGCTGCCCATGTCTACCATGTCGCTCGTGCCGCGCATGCCGTTGCCCTGCTGCAGGCTGGTGCCCTGCTGGCTGATGCCCCCCTCGAGGATGCCCTGCTGGCTGATGTTCTCCGTCCTGACGCTCGGGGTGGCAACCAGCGGGGGCGTGTGCATCTTGGGAGTCGTGGGCTCTGTCGGGCGCGGGAATGCTGGCTGCTGCATCTTGGGCGGCTGCATCGGGGGCGGGCCTGCTGGCGGTACTGGTGCCATGCCTCTCGCCCGTGCAGATAGCGGTGGCGCGCTGAAAGACTTCGAGATCCCTGCAAATAGCGGCCCGAATGACTCCGAAATCCCTGCAAATAGCGGCGAGGGCGACGGTGACACCTTCGCTTCTTGTACGGGTGCGCCTGCGCTTAGTATCCCAGCATGCCTTGGACTTGGTGGACTTGGAGGCCCGTCGATACCCTGAAATGGCGCCTTTGCTGATGGCTGAATGCTGTCCTGCGGCTGAGCAAGCTCACGGGATTTCTTTGCATCGGGCTCTCCTTGCTTCTCCACAGGCGTACCAGGGCTCCTTTTACTCGGAGCCATCCCCGTCGGCGCTGGTGTCATAGGGGCCTTTGGACGCGATGCACTGAGAGACTCTGGCTGAGGATAGTAATCAGGTACATTCGTTGGCCAATCCTCACGTGGAAACAGGGCCGTCGTTCCGCCGTCGTCGTGGGCGAAAAACAACACTCCAGGATTGCGCGTGCTAGAGATCGCTACCCTCCACCCATTTGGGAGTCTGGGCGTTAGCTCGTTCAGCGCCCTCTGGGCCAATGCCAGCTCTTCCGTCATTCTTGGCTACGCGCATCCAGGGAACACTGCCAAGATCCAGTGGCCTTCTTGGCCCTACCTATTGGGCCTCTTGGCCCTCTCTGGGCCTTCTTGGCCCTCTTGGGGCCATATTGGGTCCCTCTTGGTCCTCGTGGCCCTCTCTGGGCCTTCTTGGCCCTCTCGAGGCTCTCTCCAGGCCCTCTCTAGGCCCTCTTGGGCCATTGCCAGGGGCCATCTCTGGGCCTTCTTGGCCCTCTTGGGGCATTCTAAGGGCCCTCTCGGGCCTGGGCAACCGGCCACCTCTGAGCCTTCTTGGCGCGGGCAGTTGGTTTTGTGTTGTGTGTGTTTGTTTGTTGGGGCGCGGGCAAAGGCCCCTCTTGGGGCCTTATCTAGGCTTCGCCTTGTGGGTGGGGGCGAAGGCTATTCCGATACTGGGTCGTGGCAATGCCCCCTTGCAATATTGTCGGCACAAGAAGTCGAAGCCGTAAGCAACCTTTTCGGAAGTAGAAGTCGTAAGCAATCTTGTCGATACAAGGAATAAGCAATCTTTTCTTCTGGATACCAAGAAGTCGTAAGCAATCGTATCGATCCAAGAAGTCGTAAGCAATCTTGTGTGTACAAGAAGTAAACAATGTTGGATAGCGCCTGGAAGCAAGGCTCCTCGCGAGCCTGAATGCAGCGGGATGCTTGGATCCACCTCCGCCACATGGAGCCCTTCGCTTTTGGGATCGTTCCTGGGGGCCTTAGTGTAAGGGGTGGGGTTACGTCATCGCTCGCTCTTGGGAGCCGTGGCTGTCAGGGATGTTTACGTTGCGGCTCGCTCTTGGGAGCCTTGGTTTGAAGAGCTTATTACGTCACCGTTCACTCTTGGTGGCCTTGCTGTGAAGCTTTTTACTTTACCGATCGCTTTTTTACTTGGCGGCGCGGGCATTCATGAACTGTTGGAAAAAACGTGGTTTTGAATACGGCTCGCGCTGGAGAAAGTCTGTTTTACAATGGCTTTCTTGTGTAGCAAAATCGGTTGTCTGAACCACAGCCATGGGGCAGCAGACGTTGCCGCGCTGAGCTGGGGCGCCTTGGGACAGCAGAAATTGCCGCACTGAGCTGGGGTGCCTTGGGATAGCAGAAGATGCCGCACTGAGCTGGGGGGTGCCTCGGGGCAGAGGAATTTGCCGCACTGAGGTGCGGTGCCTTGGGGCAGCAGAAGTTGCCGCACCCAGCTGGGGTTGCCTTGGGGCAGCACAGACGTTGCCGCGCTGAGCTGGGGCGCCTTGGGGCAGAAGAACTTGCCGCACTAAGCCGGGGTGCCTTGGGGCAGAAGATGCCGCACTGAGCTTGGGTGTCTTCGGACAGCAGAAGATGCCGCACCGAGGTGCGGTGCCTCGGAACATCAGGAGATGCAGCACTGAGCTGGGGTGCCTTGGGGCAGAAGAAGTTGCCGCACTGAGCTGGGGTGCCTTGGGGCAGCAGAAGTTGCCGCATTGAGCTGGGGCTGCCTTGGGGCAGCAGAAATTGTCGCACTGAGCTGGGGTGCCTTGGGGCAGAAGAAGTTGCCGCACTGAGCTGGGCGCCTTGGGACAGCAGAAGATGCCGCACTGAGCTGGGGTGCCTCCCATGGGCAGCAGAAGTTGCCGCACTGAGCTGGGGCGCCTTGGGGCAGCAGGAGGTGCCGCACTGAGCCGGGGTGCCTTGGGAAAGAAGAAGCTGACCGCACTGAGCTGGGGTTTCTCTTGGACAGCAGAAGATACCGCACTGAGCTGGGCGCCTTGGGACAGCAGACGTTGCCGCACTGAGCGGTGGTGCGCATGGGGCAGCAGAAGTTGCCGCGCTGAGCTGGGGCGCACTGGGGCAGGAGAAGTTACCGCGCCGAGCTGCGGTGCCTTGGGACAACAGAGTATGCAGTACTGTGCTGCAGCACTGTGCTGAGGTGAATTGGGCCAGAAGAGGTTGTTGCACTGAGCCTGGGTGCCTTGCGACAGCAGAAGTTGCCGCGCTGAGCTGAGGTGCCTTGGGGGGGCAGAAGTTGCCGCACTGAGCTGGGGCGCCTTGGGACAGCAGAAATTGCCGCACTGAGCTGTGGTGCCTTGGAACAGAAGAGGTTGCCGCGCTGAACTGGGGCCGCCTTGGGGCGGCAGAAGATGCCGCGTTGAGTTGGGGCGCCGTGGGGCAGAAGAAGTTGCCGCACTGAGCTGGTGTGCCTTGGGACAGCAGCAGAAGATGCCGCATTGGGTTGGGGCGCCTTGGGACAGCAGAAGTTGCCGCGCTGAGCTTGGGTGTCTTGAGGCAGCAGAAGTTGCCGCACTGAGCTGGGGTGCCTTGGGGCAACAGAAATTGCCGCACTGAGCTGGGGTGCCTTGGGGCAGAAGAAGTTGCCGCGCTGAGCTGGGGTGCCGCGGGGCAGCCGAAGGTGCCGCACTGAGCTGGGGTGCCTCCCTTGGGCAGCAGAGGGTTCCGCACTGAGCTGGGGTGCCTCGGTGCAGCAGAATATGCCGCACTGAGCTGGGGTGCCTTGGGACAGGCGAAGTTGGCCGCGCTGGGCTGGGGTTTCCTTGGGGCCGCAGAAGTTGCCGCACTGAGCTGGGTGCCTTGGGGCAGCAGGCGTTGCCGCGCTGAGATGTGGTGCACTGGGACAGCAGAAGATGCCGCACTGAGCTGGGGCGCATTGGGCCAGAAGAGGTTGCCGCGCTGAGCTGGGATGCCCTGGGACAGCAGAAGCTGCCGTACTGAGCTGGGGTGCCCTGGGCCAGAAGAAGTTATTGCACTGGGCTGGGGGCGCCTCGGGGCAGCAGAGGATGCCGCGTTGAGCTGTCGTGCCCTGGGCCACAAGAAATTGCCGCACTGAGCCTGGGTGCCTTGGGGCATCAGAAGTTGCCGCGCTGAGCTGGGGCTGCCTCGATGCAGCAGGAGTTGCCGCATTGAGTCGGGGTGCCTGGGGGCAGCAGACGTTGCCGCGCTGAGCTGGCGTGCGTTGGGGCAGCAGCTGAAGTTGTCGTATTGAGTTGGGGTGCCTTGGGACAGCAGAAGTTGCCGCGCTGGGCTGGGGGGTCTTGGGGCAGGAGAAGTTGCCGCACTGAGCTGGGGTGCCTTGGGGCAGAAGAAATTGCCGCTCCACATTGAGCTGGGGCGCCTTGGAGCAGCAGAAGTTGCCGCGCTGAGCTGGGGTGCCTTGGGGCAGCAGAAGTTACCGCGCTGAGCTGGGGTCCCTTGGGGCAGCAGGCGTTGCCGCGCTGAACGCCTTGGGGCCGCATACGTTGCCGCCGTGAGCTGGGGTGCCTTGGGGCAACCGAAGGTGCCGCGCTGAGCTGGGCTGCCATGGGACAGAAGAAGCTGCCGCGCTGAGCTGGCGTGCCTTGGGGCAGCAGAAGATGCCGCGCTGAGCTGGGGCGCCTTGGGACAGAAGAAGTTCCCGCGCTGAGCTGGGCGCCTTGGGGCAGCAGAAGTTGCTGCATTGCGTTGGCGTGCCCTGGGGCAGCAGGAGTTGCCGCATTGAGTTGGGGTGCCTTTGGGCAGCAGAAGTTTCCTAACTGCGCTGCGGCACAAGCGAACGACGGCATGCACCAATGGAAGTCCTAACTTCAGCGCGCTGGTTGGTCGAGCGTGGGCGCCCGAGCCGCGCTGCCCGAGGGGATTAACTCGGGCGCGTCGGCGACGGATCGAGGAGCACAACGCTCGTTCAACTTGACCGGCTGAAGACCACTTGGCCCGTTCAATTTGGCCGACTGGAGGCCAGATGTGTGGATTAACGCGCCCGAAGGAAAGCAGCGGGGTGGATTAACTCGCCCGAAGGAACGCAACAGGGTGAAGCAACTCGCGGCATCTCAGACGACCCGCGGCAGAAGCGCGGTCAATTCGCCACGGCGACGACAGAGGCGCAGTCAACCCAAGGCGGCGACGACAGAGGCGTAGTCAACCCAGTTCGTGACGACAGAGGCGTAGTCAACCCAATTCGCGACGAACGACGGCGACGACAGAGGCGTAGTCAACCCAATGCGCGGCGAAAGAAGCGCAGTCAACTTCGGTAGTCAACTTCGGTAGTCAACTTCGGTCGCGTAGTCAACTTTGGTAGTCAACAAGTGTAGCCAAGAGGCGCCGCCAAGAGACGCAGTCAAGAGACGTAGTCAGCTCGGGCAGCCGCCAGAAGACGCAGTCAAGAGACGTAGTCGACTCGGGCAGCCGCGAGCGGGGGCGAGACGAGGACGCAGTCAAGAGACGGAGCCGCGATCGGAGGCGAGACAGGGACGCAGTCAACTCGGGCAGCGAGCGCGAGGACCTCAAGCAACATGGCGAATCTGCTTCGCAAGCTCGAAGTAGCTCGCTGAGGCTGCGCCTGTAGGGCAACCCGGGTTCGCATGCCAGCGCCATTCGATTTGGTCACATTGGGGTGCAGTGCCGCGGGGGCCATTCGTCACATTGGGCTGGATGTTGCTCCATGCGTCTCAATTTGACTCCACGTGTGTCGGTTAACCGTCAGTGCCAATAAAGATCAGTGTCGAAGAATCAATCCAGCCAGTGTCAGTGTCGCCGTCAGTACTGACAATTAGTACATTGCGCGATATCTTCGCACGCGCAAGCGGGCGAATAGACAATTCAGCCAGGTTGGATTTACCCGATGACCCGCTCGGTCGCGCACGATAAGGTCGAGGAAATCGTACTACTAACCAACACTCGAGCGCCACATGTTGATTACACAATGTGAATTCTTCGGCAGCGCGCAGCCCAGCCCCAGGGAATCTCACGTTGCCACACGGCGCACCCAGCCAGGCAGACCTCATCTATCGCTTTGGCTTCCAGCGGGAAGTCGTACTTTACTAACTTGGAATCCTTCTGACATGCGCCCTTCCACAGAACCTGCAGCTTCCTGGCGCCGAAAGCACGCGCATCGTGCTGGATGGGCAGGCCGCCGTAGCTGGGGATGACGACGCGCGCGGTACCTTGGCACGTGCAAGCGGGCAGAGAATCAGCTCATCCAGGTCGACCAGCACGGTCGGCGCGCGCAGCCGTAGCCCAGCCTCAGGGAATACCACGTTGCCAAACGACGCGCCCAGCCAGGCGTATCCTTATCGATCGCTTTGGCTTCCAGCGGGAAAACGTACTTGTACTCCTGGCGTGCGCCCTTCAACAGAATTGGCAGCTTCCCGACGTCGGAAGCACGAGTATTGCGCTTGATGGGCAGGCCGCCGTAGCTGGGCATCGCGACGCGCGCGATATCTTGGCACGTGCAAGCGGACGGAGAGTCAGCCCAGCCAGGTCGATCAGCACTGTCGGCGCGCGCGATGCGTGTGTATACGTTTTGTACACATGTCCACGATGTTAGATTGGAAAACCGATGGTGGAAACCCACTGTAAAATGTCATTCTCTGGCCACAAGAGGCGATCATATGAAGGACGAATGTATGGAAACGCTTGCGACATGCATCGCGCACGCGCGCGCGCACGACCTGTCGCCCGCCCGCGCGCGCACGCGGGCGAGCGGCGGGCCGCTCGCGCGCGCGATGCGTGTGCATACGCGTTTTGTGTACATGCCCACGATGTTAACTTCAAAAACCGATGGTGAACACCAAATGTAAAATTTCACTCTCGGGCCCCAAGGGGCGATCTTATGAAGGGTGAATATGGAAACGCCTACGAAATGCATCGGTTCCATAGATTCCCGCATGTGGACACATAGATCCCCGCAGATAAACCCGTAGATTCTCGCAAGTGGACCCGGGTATTCCCGCAATGGGGGCGCATATATTCCCGCAAGGGTGACACGTGTCACCCGCGCGCTCCGTTCGGCGACCTTAAGGGTAGCCCAAAGGATTCGGGTGACCCGCGCGCGCGCGCTGGCGGTCGGCGGGTCGCGCGAGCGCGCGCGCTGGCGGTCGGCGGGCCGCGCGCGCGCGATGCTTTTTCGCATGCGTTTTCATGCATTCGACCTTTATATGGTCGCCTCCTGAGGCCAGGGAAGGAAATTTTACATTGGGTGTCCACCATCGGTTTTTCAAGTTAGCATCGTTGGCATGTGTGCAAAACGTATACACGCTCATCGCGCGCGCGCGCGACCCGCCACCCGCGCGCGCGGGGCGGACGGCGGGTCGCAAGCGCAGGCGCGCGGGCGGCGGGTCGCGCGCGCGCGTGATGGTGCGTGTGTAGTTTTATATGCATGCCCACGGTGTTAACTTCAAAAACCGATGGTGAAAACCCAATGTAAAATTCCATTCTCGGGCCCCAAGAGGCGATCTTATGAAGGCCGAATCTATGGCTACGGAATGCATCGGTTCCATAGATTCCCGCAGGTGGACACGTAGATTCCCGCAGGTGGACCCATATACTCCCGCAGGTGGACCCATATTTTCGCGCAAGGGGGCCCATATATTCCCGCAGGGGTGACGCGTGTCGCCCGCGTGCGTCGTTCGGAAACCTCAAGGGTAACCCAAAGGATTCGGGTAACCCGCGCGCGCGCGCTGGCGGTCGGCGGGTCGCGCGCGCGCGCGCGCGCTGGCGGTCGGCGGGCCGCGCGCGCGATGCTTTTCGCATGCGTTTTCATATATTCGACCTCTTTTATGGTCGCCCCCTGAGGCCAGAGAGTGACATTTTACATTGGGTTTTCACCATCGGTTTTTCAAGTTAACATCGTTGGCATGTGTACCAAAAACGGAATAATAATGATAATAATAGTAATACGAATACTAATCATACTAGTAAGTACAACTACGCATAACTGCTTCGCGGATGGAGGGCAGCTCGCTTTCAAACTCTAGCTCTCGCCTCAGCGCCCGCCCGAGCGAAGTGGCGGGGCCGCGCGGCAGCGCAACTGTATTGTTTTTTGTTTTTGTTTGGTGCGTTGCTGCCCTCGCCCACGCTCGCACCAGGGATCACTGGGAGATCAGACCACCCATTTGTGCTTTGTTTGTTTGGTGCGTTGCTGCCCTCCCCCACGCCCGCGCCAGGGATCACTGGGAGACCAGACCACCTGTTTATGGTTTGTATTTGTGGTGCGGCGCTGCCCTAACCCGCGCTCGCACCAGGGATCACTGGGAGATCAGACCACCTGTCTGTTTGTTGTTTGTTGCCGCGTCGCTGCCCCACCGCATCGCTTGAGACATCCTTGCAATCTTCCCAGACACCCGAAGACCCGAGCGAGCCGCGCGGCAGCCCCGAGACCACTGGGCCCTGGAAGGCCGAGGACCCCAGTGGACCCGCACGGCAGAGCAGACCGACA
The DNA here is from genome assembly GCA_963575745.1 of Prorocentrum cordatum. Taxonomy (NCBI): domain Eukaryota; class Dinophyceae; order Prorocentrales; family Prorocentraceae; genus Prorocentrum; species Prorocentrum cordatum. Next base: position 284,293 of record CAUYUJ010010424.1, on the reverse strand, counting down.
CGGCAAACCAGCAAGGCAGACCAGCACGGCAGACCAGCATGGCAGACCAGCGCGGGCAGACCAGCATGGCAGACCAGCGCGACAGACCAGCAAGGCAGCATTGCAAACCAGCAGGACAGACCAGCACGGCAAACCAGACGGGCACGACAGGAGCACATGCCGGAGACGCCTAAGGAGCCCAAAGAATACCCAAGGAAGGCGCACCCCTCACGCGGATCCGCGAAAGAAGGGTTGGGACGGGCAGTCACGACCCCCCCCCCCCCCCCCCCACGACACTTCGTGCTGGAAGGGAGGGGCGTCGTGACCTTCGCCCCCGCCCGTGGGAGCCCCCGTTCGCGGAGGTCGGCGGCAGCCTAGGGCTAGTGCCCGATGACGCACCCTTCACGCGGATCCGCCAAAGGGGGGTTGGGACGGGCAGTCACGACCCCTCCCCCCCCCCAACACTTCGTGCTGGAAGGGAGGGGGGTCGTGACCTTCGCCCCCGCCCGTGGGGGCCCCCGTTCGCGGACCCTGGGGGTGCGGTGGGCGGAGGCCTAGGGCTATTGCCCATGATGCCCAGAAACTGGGCTCCAAGATGCACGTGCCCCAAGATGCCCCGAGATGCCCCAAGATGTCCCAAGATGCCCCTCAGGCCCCAAAGACGCCCCAATATGCCCAAGATACGACCACCCTTGCAATCTTCCCAGACACCTGAAGACCCAAGCGAGCCGCACGGCAGCTCCGAGACCACTGGGCCCTGGAAGGCCGAGGACCCCCGTGGACCCGCACGGCAGAGCAGACCAACACGGCAAACCAGCAAGGCAGACCAGCACGGCAGACCAGCATGGCAGACCAGCGCGGGCAGACCAGCATGGCAGACCAGCACGACAGACCAGCGCATGGCAGACCAGCACGGCAGACCCGCACGGCAGAGCAGCGCAGACCAGCATGGCAGCATTGCAAATCCGCAGGGCAGACCAGCGCGGCAAACCAGACGGGCACGACAGGAGCCCAACATGCCCGAGACGCCCAAGGAGCCCAAAGAATACCCAAGGAAGGCGCACCCCTCACGCGGATCCGCGAAAGAAGGGTTGGGACGGGCAGTCACGACCCCTCCTCCCCCCCAACACTTCGTGCTGGAAGGGGGGGGGGGGGTCGTGGCCTTCGCCCCCGCCCGTGGGGGCCCCCGTTCGCGGACCCAGGGGGGGGGGGGGTAGGCGGAAGCCTAGGGCTATTGCCCCTGATGCCGCAACAACATCCTCTGCACCGTGCAGATGAGCGCTCACCGCAACCTTCAGAGGCGCTACGAGGTGCAGAAATTCATCAACAAAGATCCCCGCAATGATCTCATCAAACGAATCAAGTTGACAAGCAATATCGATTCGAGACTCAATGCAATTTCGGACCGCATCGCCGCGATGAGGGGTTCACCTGCTCCAGTACAGGCTCCCGCGCCCCAGATCAACCGCAGGCCCGCTGGCGCCAGCGGCTAGGAAGCCAGCAGACAATACATATTGCATACATTGACGCCGGCTTAGGCTAGGCCAGAGCCTGTCGGGGAGTTCACCGACACCGAGGGCGCAGCTGACCAAAACGAGAAACGAAAAACATACAGCAACGCCCCAAAGACCCCCCCCCCCCCCCCGAAATGCCCCAAAAGGACTCCCAGGAGGCCCACAGGTTTCCCAGGAGGTTGTTTTTTTGGAATGATGGAGGGGGCTCTTAAAACCCATGGGTCCTTGAGGGCTCTCAGAACCCCCACGGGCCACCAGGGGCAGGGGGGGCAGGGGCGCCCCAACCTCCACCTTCCACCTTGTTTGGGATCTCAGTCAGACGCGTCCAGCCTTCACACGCCAGGGAGGAACAACATGTGTATACAGGCACTCATATACATATAAATATGCCTTTCGGCCCTTACCGCCATCCCTACCATGTTCAATGCAATGTGCGTTGAATTGCTCGGCCTGGTTTCCTGGAGGATTGTTCTGTTACTAAGGGGCGCGCGCTGCGGAGTCCCCATTCCGAGCCTAAGACTGCCCAAGAGGCTTCCAAGACGGCGAAAGATCACCCCAAGCACCCAGCTCAAGAGAGGCACAAGAGGGGATGGTACGGCCCATCGTGCTCTCAATGTAATTTGGGCCTGAGGGGCATCTTGGGGCGTCTTTGGGCATGTTGGGGCGTCTTTGGGGCCTGAGGGGCAGCTTGGGGCATCTTGGGGCACGTGCATCTTGGGGCGCAGTTTCTTTGGGTGCCATGACGCCTCGGTTTCTCAAATCCTGGAATGGGATGCGAATGATTTCCTGGGAAGGCTTGGGCCAAACTTGTTACGGTCAGCGGGACAATACGCGGGAGGGATCCGAGGTGGCCTCAATCAGCAGAAGCCTGACAACTTTTCAATACAAGCCTGACTTGTTTGTTTTTGTGTACGTCTCAGGTGCGGACAGCCTCCGCGCCGAACAAGCGTGCAATGTCTGCTACTGCTTTTCGTCCACAGGCTCCCCCCCCTCCTCCTTTGTGTCATCCTCCTCATCTCCCTCCTCCCTCCCCCAGCTCCTTCGTTCCATCCGTCTCATCCTGAGACGTTCCCCCCCCTCCTTTTCCACGTCATCGTCACAATCTCCCCCTCCCCCTCCTGCCGACCCCCCTCCTCCCCACCATCTTCCTCTCCCTCCTCATCCTCCAGCTCCCCCTTCCCATCCTCCACTTCCTGCCCCCCCCCCCCTGCCCTGCCCCCGCCCCCATTACCCCCCTCCTTCTAGCTTGCAGCACCTACTCTCAAGCTCTGGCTTTAGCTTTAGCTTTGGCCTCGGCCTTGGCTTTCGCAGCGTGCGCCTTTGCGCTCCACTTGTCCCTGGCGAGAGCCCTGTGCTGGGCAGCCAGCGGTTTATTGTCGGCGGCAGATGCGCCGCCAGGCGTAGCTGCTACTTCAAACAGCCAGTCGAACATTGCATTGTCTGTGCAACAAAGGTGTGCGGGGACACACGCGCTGCAACCTCGATGGCGGTAGCATGTGATCGTCACTGAATTCAAGGGCCTCCCCCTCTGGATCCGAACGCAGTGCCTACCTGCTAAGCTGAAATACCCTTGTGGGCTGGGCCCGACAATGCCGTCCCAGGGCGGCGGTGGTGAGTGCAACGGCGGTGGGAATGGCGGCGGCCCTGGGGGGTCGGGGCGCGGCTCCTGGCCCCCTGATGGCCCTGGGCCCCCACCTAAATCACCCGCCTCATCGTCAAAACAATCGCAAACAGCCTCAACAATGGCAGCGGCAGAGCTTTCGTCCACTGTGTCCTCGGCAGACGGTTGAGGCAAGTCGCGATGGTCTGGCGCAAGAACTGGCGACGGCGTTCCGCAAGCTCTGCTGGGAGCTGCTCGACAATCTCCGCCTCGAGCTCCTCCACGGAGTCAACCGACGACTGCGCGTCCGAGTCGGCGAGGTCGAAGTCGCCCTCCCCCTTGTCCGTCGCTGCGGGCGGGCCGTCATCAGCAAGCTCGGCCTCGCCCTCAATGGGCAAGGGTGCTTCCATAGGGTCTGGCGGAGGCACGTGTCCCACGGGGCCTGCGTCCGCGGCGAGTGCGCCCCCGAGAACTCTACCAGCGCCCCTGCGGCCGCCGCGGCCGCGATGTTCTCCACGCCCACGTCCACGCCCACGCCCACGCCCACGTGCAGGTTGCTGAAGAGCCGATCCTGCGCTCGCCTGGGCCTGCTCGCTGAACGGGTCGGAGTCTCTCATCTTCGGCGCCGAGGGCGCCGCCCTTTCGCTCCTGAAGGTCAACGGCTTCGTCTGCCCAGGCTCCCACAGACGACCGATGTGTTTCAAGACCGACGGCTTCGACCTTCTCAAGTTACCGTTAGCGTGGGAGATCTCATACTCCGCGAGGTAGAGGTCCATGTGATCCAAATCCTTGGTGAGTTTGAATATGTACTCGTCTGATGTGTTGGCATCAATAGCTCGGCAGCGGGGGCTGATCCTGCTTGGACGAGTCGAGATATTCACGTAGCAAGGAAGCGCCAGATCCTAGCGTTCAGAAGCCCCCCCTCTCCCCACCGCCGCCGCCCACGCGCCCAGAACCATGATGCGACCGATGCTCAGAACACCGATTGCCCAGACCCGCCCCGCGCCCAAAACGCTGCAATGTTCCAGCCCAGGGACGTTTGCGCGAAACGTCATCTAAGCGAACGTTGTCTTCCAAAAACAAAGCGAACACTTACACGTTTTTGTGGTTGGTGGGAGGGGGTGGGGGGGGCCTTCCGAAACCGCATCAAGTCCTCGGCAACCTCATCGGCCTGCCTCTCGAACTCGTTGAGGGTCACGTCGAACACGTGGGGGCTGAACGTCACGTCGGTGATCAGGCTCACGTAGCGCTTCGCGCCACCCCCACTAACAGCCTTCCCCGAGATGACAACCATCACGTCCGAAGCATCGTCCTCGCCCTTGCCTGCGCCAACCGACGCGAGGAAGTTGAACAGCCCCTTCTCCGCCACGTCGAAAGCGGCTGGTACTCTGGACCTGGGTCGGTCCGAGTTTCTCGGCGATCGGGGCGCGCCCCATGGATCGACCACATCAACCTCCGAGAAGTCAGTGCTGAAGTCACGATTGGCCCTCCTCTCGGCCAGGTCCACGTCGTACATTGCGCTGTCCTTGGGCCATCCATTCTGAATAATGTAATTGCACAGTGCGACTGGCGTGAACGGGCTCGCGCGGCTGCCCCCCCCCCCCCACACCAATTCATAGGGCTTCGCATCCTCACAGGGGGGCTGCCGATTGGCCATGCTGCCAATCCCTGTACGCGTCCAAATAGACATCCTGGTCGCAATCTTTGAACATGCGCTTGAACTCCTCAGTGTGTGCATCGACGTCGTCTCTGCTGAGTCCTCGCTGCCCCGAAGCCTTCGCGGTCTCCTTCGCCTGTGCGAGGTACTTGTTCTTCGCGAGCATGTACGTGCTGAGGCCCAGCTTGCCCTTGTTGCCGTCATCATCTCGACTGGCCTCGACGGCGCCTGGCAACATGTTTGGGTTCGGCCTATGCACCGCGACCGCCTCCTCGAAGAACTTCTGCTCTGTTGCAAGCGCCACTGGAACAATGGCAAGCTCACTAGCTAGCCTCGGCGCGCCCTCGATCGCCATCGGTGCAGGCGCCCCACCATCAGCTAAAAGTTCTGGAAGAACGCAAGGCAAACCATCCAACAATGGAAGATAAGATACCGCCCCATTTTTCTCCGTGCTGCCGAGACGAAGGGACGAGACCAATGATGATGATACTGGGTCGTCGCCACCGTTCTTCTGGTGAACGGCGCTGAGCTGGTCCAAGAAGTGCTCACGCTCGGCGTTCACGGAGTTCCTGCCTGGGGCCCGCACTGGGTGGCGAGCAGTGTACAAGCTGTTAAGCCTTTCAATCATATCTGTCCCGTAGTAGTGAGCTCTGAAGTCGTTGCCCAACACAACCCTGCACTTCACCGACGTGAGAGCATCCGTGGAGTTGAAGAGCTTGCGAACGCCTTTCGTGTAAGAGTCGAGCATGTAGTCTGGAGCATCGAGCACCTCACGAGCTAGCAACTGCTTTTCGGCATGAGTCGATCGTTCGTGCGAAAGCTTGCACACCTTGTAGGGCCACGCACTGAAACGACTTTCGTACCGACGGGCCATCACCGAATTAGTCTTCAGTATCTGCCCCCTGCTCCATCTCGATAATTTCTCGTCGGTCAACGGTGCGCCCAATGCATCTAGGAGAAACCAAGGCCGCCTCGACGGGTCCCCAGTGTTCCAAGTGTCTAGGAGGCCCAGCATGCCCTGGCTAAACGAAGCGATGACAGAATCCGTGTCGAGATGCTTGTCTAATTTGCTCTTGTCTGCAGCCTTGTCCTCGATCGCGCCCCCAAGAAGTGGGTGGAGCAAGTAGCTGTCGGTGACCTCGAGGATCGCGCTATAAACAACCAGTTCACACATGTTGAGGTCGTCGGAGTAGTAGTCCTTGACTTTCTTGGTCCTCACTCGAATGATATGCTTGAAGTACTCGTCGGAGCCCTCGTCCTCCAAGCCAATCTGCTTTGCCCTTTTGCCGTCGGCGTCGTCGACTTCTGCTGTGTTCACGAAGCAGTCAGACCCGACGGATCAGCGTGCGTTTGAAACTCGGCAGTCGGTGTGTCCATCGAGACTCAGATGGGCGAGGGTCTGAACTCCCATACATCGCATGTACCATTGCAACCGTCATCTTTTCAACTGATTCTGCACGCGTGTTGCAGCAAGGACGGCCTCGGGCTAAATCCCAGCAATGGTGCGTCCACGTGTCCGCACTCAGGCTCCCGTTGGCCACGACGATCAATTCTTTGAAGTCCTTCAGAAGCTGCGACTCCCCCGTGCCCTTGCCGTCCTTGCGCGGCCGTGTGTGGTGTTCCGCATTGAAGTCGTAGAGGGTGTCGGCGACCGCCTCCAGCGTGTCAGGAAATGGGCCGGCTGGCCCCACTTCCCGATGAAGTTTGCCCTCGACGAGTTTCTCGATGCCCGCGATGCACCTGGAAAGGTTGCCCCTGCATCTGGACATAGACGCGATCGAATAATGCCTCATAGTGTGCTTTCGCAGCCCCTTGACTTTCAGCCTGCCGCGATGGTGGGCATGAATGCCGCAAGTATCTGGGAAGTATAAAAGCTTCTCCGCAATATCGGGGAACTGATCGGTGAGCAGGTCGCTTTGGTTAGCCCACAACTTGAAAATCGATATGTTGGCGCTGGCCCGATCGCATTGGTTGGAATGTGAAGCTTGAGACCGAACCCAAAAGATTAGTCAAGATGTCGAAGTCTTGGAAGTCGGCCTGGGTGGGCATACCCTTCTTGATGCCTGGCAAAAGGTCCTTCGCTTTCGTGCCGCAAACCTCCACTGGCTGAGCTAACCAATAGCGTTGATACTGCTGCCCCCTTTCCCTGTTGATGTCGGCCAGGCTCAAGTTGACGGTGCTGCGCTGCACCAGCGTAGGCATGGCAACGTTCTTCCGCATGACCCTGTACTTTTTAGATGGGCGCCATGCCTGCTTTACCTCGACCTCGTCCCACATGTGCCCGATGGGCAGGTGCACTACGCGGCGTGCACTGCCTTCCCCTTTCAAGGCTTGTTCACTCTTGTGCAAGACATGGGAGAGCGCCTTCTCCTGTCGAAGCCGATGGATACTGACGGCTAACGTCTGCAAGCGTTGGCGTTTGACTCCAATGTTGAGCTTTTCCTGCAATTTCGCGAACACTGCTCGCGACGCCAATGCGAAGTCGCTTGCCCGGTGGGAACGCAAACGCACTCGGCCCCCAACCCGACCCCCAACCCCCACGTTAATCCCCAAGGATTGTTTTTGAGTTGGACCAGAAGGTGCGAAAACTCCTTCCCAACAAAAACATACCAATATTTTATGGGGGGGTGAATTCGCTTGCGCTCCCATTGCGTTGCCTTGTATTTGCGTTTTCCTCCCAAGCGTAGCTCCCGACGACCCTGTAATCATCTCGGAGCCTGGCAGTAATGCCGAAATCTGCTGGATGGTGTTGGCGTGAGCTGCCTTCTGGTCCTCCAGAGGGATGGGCAATGCCCGCATGTGCTGTCATCCGTCGCCCCTGCCACCGCAATTAAGACGACGGCGAAGATCATAATCTCAGCCGTAATCTCAACTATGGTGGCAGGGGCGATGGGCGATAGCGAATGCGGTGGCATGCCCGTCCCAGGCACCTTCAACTGAACGCGAAGCCAGGACTTGATATTGTTGTCCCTCGCTTCCCGAGCGTGAGCTGCATGACGACTCGGCCGTTGCTCGAAACGCTCACGCTCCCGCGCGACCACTTGCGCTGGCCCAGGGACGGCTGGGCCAACAGGTAAAGGTAGAACTGCAAAATCAGCCAAGCCCGCAATCTGATCATCATGATGTTCCGCTGCGTCGTCGCCTGCTGGCCCCTGCTGTGGTTGAGCACCGCTGTCCTCCACGGAGATTTCGCCGTACTGCTCGAGGAATGAGTCCAAGTCGACGTCCATCGCCGGTGTGTTGTAGTAGCTGAGCTGTAGCCCGTCCTGACAAGGAAGCGGATATGGAAGCTGTAGCCCTTCCTGACAAGGAAGCTGATATTGAAGCTGTAGCCCTTGATGACAAGGAAGCTGATATGGAAGCCCAAGCCCGTGCAAGGAGGCTGAAGTGGAAGCTGTAGCCCTTGATGACAAGGAAGTTGATATGGAAGCTGTAGTCCTAGATGACAAGGCCACTGATATGGAAGCTGTAGCCCTTGACGACAAGGAAGCCACTGATATGGAAGATGTAGCCCTTGATGACAAGGACGCCACCACTGAGGATATGCAAGCGCAGGCGTCTGACGAACAGCTCTGCTGGCGTGGGTGCACCAGTGGGATCGAAACCAAGTCCCTCTCCTCCTTGGGTCTGAGAGCAACGCCACTGAAGATATGAAAGAACAGCACCAGTGCAAACAGCCAGATCATCGAGAGATCGAATGGGTCACCAATTGGCTTGAGCCACAATGGTTACGCGTTTTATTATTACTTTGTTGTCGGCCTCGAATGGCATCAAGCCCCCCCCGGGGCCCCGAGGCCCATCAACACCATTGGGCCCTGGGAATCCCCCACGGAACCCCTATTCCGTTTGCCACCAGGCAGCGCGTGTGACGGGCGTTGTGTATCCCTCCATCCCTCTTCTCTCTTTCAATACCTTTCCCCTTTCCAACCTCTCTCCTCCATCCTCGCCCCCTGCCCCCAACACTTCAATTTCCCCCCCCCCCCCCCCCATACCTCCTCATTTCCTCCTCAATGTATTGCGATTTCTGCGGGCTGCTCAACCGATTTGAATCCTTGAGAGGACGAGAGAAAAGGAAACGAGGAAAACGAGGGGGAAGGAAAGAAGAGAAAGAGAGAACGAGGAAGACAAGGGATAGGATAATGTAGAACCTAAGGCGCAACTCTCGGCGAAAGATTGAGTTGACCAAGAAATGTTCCCTCCAAGTTGTGTTGGGCCCAAATCGGAAACAAGAGTTGCCCCCCCCCCCCCCCCCCGTGTGTAGCCCAGTAGTTAAGCACAGGAGTTGCCTCGCCCCCCGTGTGTAGCCCAGAAGTGCAAACAGGAGTTGCCTCACCTGTTGGGTGGGTTCTGCAGAACGGGCCAATCTCTGACCCCCCGCTGCACTCAATAAAGCACCACGGATTCCACGCGTGAGGGGGCCTGGGCGGCGGCGACAGGGATAGAGAACCCCCCGTTTTCCGCAGCGTGGGCCCAATTTCCGAAACAGTCGTCTCCCATCGCCGCAACCTCACGGAGCAGGGGGAGAAAAGTAAGATCCCTGTCAACCAGGACGCCTAGCAGGCGCTTCACAAGCACTACAAGGCAGCCGGCGCGCGACGGGGGCGGCGGCCCAAAGATCGGAAGCACGCAAATCTTCCCAACCCCATAATTAAACTGAGACTTCATCCTCCTGGCGCGCCGCGTGCATGCGGAGGACACCCCTTCGGACAACGCAGCGCGAACGGCCCCCAATGTGCTCAGGAACGGCGCTCCCGTTTGAGACTTCCTTGCGATTTAGTCTGGGTCAAACTGCGTTGTTGCTCTCCCGGACTACAACAACAACAACAACAACGGCAGCAGCAGCAGCAGCAGCAACAGCAACGGCAGCAGCAGCAACAACAACAACAGCAGCAGCAGCAGCAACAACAAGGTACAGGCCGGCATGGTCCCCCCGGGGTCCGGGGCTTCACTTCCCGCGTCCGCCACAGTGGAGGAGGCCGGCCCCGCCCCCCCGGTGAGTCGGAGGGGGGGGGGGGGGAACAACACAACACAACACAACGAATTCTGTATGAATTCTGTATGAATTCTGTATGAATCCTACAAGCTCCCTACGGATTCCCATCGGAATCCGTTCGGGACCCTCTAGGAGTCTTTGGATCCCTCCAGGGACTCTATAGAATCCCTGTGGATCCCTCCAGGGACTCTATAGAATCCCTGTGGATCCCTCCAGGGACCCAGGGACTCTATAGAATCCCCCTGGATCCCTCCAGGGACTCTATAGACTCCCTCCAGGGGATCCCTCCAGGGACTCTATAGACTCCCTCCAGGGACTCTATAGAATCCCTGTGGATCCCTCCAGGGACTCTATAGACTCCCCCCAGGGACTCTATAGAATCCCTGTGGATCCCTCCAGGGACTCTATAGACTCCCTCCAGGGACTCTATAGAATCCCTGTGGATCCCTCCAGAATAGGCTTGCTTAGCCCGGTCGTCGTACTAGTAGGCCTACTTCCTCCTACTAGTACGACCGCGGGGCGTACTAGTAGCCGTACGTAGCTGTACTTGTACGCTCGGCCGTGCACGCCGCAGTCGTACTAGTAGCCGAACGTAGCCGTACTCGTACGCTCGGCCGTGCAAGCCGCAGTCGTACTAGTAGCCGTACGTAGCCGTACTCGTACGCCCCGCCCCGCACACAGCCGTCATACTAGTAGGCCTACGTAGCCGCACTAGTACAACCGTCCCTGCACTCCGCCGTCGTACTAGTAGGCCTACGTAGCCGTACTAGTACGCCCGCTCCGGTCGTACTAGTACGCGTACCTGGCTCTACTCGTACGCTCGGCAGGGCACGTCGGAGTCGTACTCGTAACCGTACGTAGCCGTACTCGCACGCCCGACCCAGCACACCGCCGTCGTATTAGTAGGCGTACGTAGCTGTACTAGTACGGCCGTTCTTGCACTCTGCTGCCGTACTAGTAGGCCTACGTCGCCGAAGTCGTACGCCCGCTCCAGTCGCACTCGTACCGGTACGTAGCCGTACTCGTACGCTCGGGCGTGCACGTCGCAGTCGTACTAGTCGCCGTACGTAGCCGTACTCGTGCACCCGAGCCGCGCACCGCCGCCGTATTCGTAGGCTCACGTAGCCGTACTCGTACGCCCGTCCGTGCACTTTGCTGTCGAATAAGTGCGCCTACGTAGCCGAACCCGTACGCCCGCTCCACTCGTACTAGCACGCGTACGTCGGCCATTTGGAGGATTTTCGGCATATTGGAGGCCTCCGCACCCGCTTCACAATGGCGGAATTTCTTTGACCGGCCCCTGGTCTGGTCCTCGGTCCCCGGTCCCCTTGTGGCCTCTTCAATCGTGGACATGGGGAAGGAATGAGCCGGGAGCTTCGTGCGTGCGTAACTCGAGAGACTTGCGAGGAAGTCTGACGCGGGAGTCCCTCTGCATAACCCCTCCCCTCCCTATACGGCCCGGGAGTCCTGTCTGTGAACGACTTGGACCTAGACGCGTCTGAGCTGGTCTTCAGCACATTTGTTACCGCCACGGGCCTGCGTGCCCGACAGGGTGACTGAGGAGCTGACGACGACGACGACGACGACGACGACGACGAGACAGCGGCCGGGCGCAGGGGTAACCTCTTGTGTCCGGGCCGGGGGTGGTAACCCATCCTCGGCCGAATCGGAGGCAGGGGTAACCCCTTGCCTCCGGGCCGCCGGTGGTAACCAATCGGCGGCCGAATCGGGCGCAGGGGTAATCCTTTGCGTCCGGGCCAGGGGTGGTAACCCATCCTCGGCCGAATCGGGGGCAGGGGTAACCCCTTGTCTCCGGGCCGCCGGTGGTAACCCATCGTCAGCCGAATCGGGCGCAGGGGGGAACCCTTGCGTCCGGGCCAGGGGTGGTAACCCATCCTCGGCCGAATCGGAGGCAGGGGTAACCCCTTGCCTCCGGGCCGCCGGTGGTAACCCATCGGCGGCCGAATCGGGCGCAGGGGTAATCATTTGCGTCCGGGCTGGGGGTGGTAACCCATCCTCGGCCGAATCGGGGGCAGGGGTAACCCGCTGCCCAGCAGTCAGCGGCTGAGTCGGTGACACCTCATGTTGCGTGGGCGTGGCGCCATCCGGCGGGCGCGGCGCCCTTCCAGTCCGGCGCGGAGGGCATGGATCCAGATACTGTCTATACAGGAGTAGAGTCGGCATGCGAGGTGGGCGCGCCGTTAATCGTGCCAGACGAGGTGGGTGCCGACCGCGATGGGCAGCGTGCCGCCAACGAGAGCTGGTTCACAGAGTCACCGCTGAGGTTCTCGTTGCCTTTCGCGGGCGCGGGAGGGTTCGGCACCGGGTGTCATGGCGCGCGCGCGGGCGCGGCGCCCTTCCAGTCCGGCGCGGAGGGCATGGATCCGGATACTGTCTATCCAGGAGTAGGGTCGGCATGCGAGGTGGGCGCGCCGTTCATCGTGCCAGACGAGGTGGGTGCCGACCGCGATGTGGCTCCGACCGTTGTAGACTCCGCATCTGAGTCGGGTGCGCTATCGGTCGTGTGAGATGCAGCGGGCCTGGGCCCATGGGGGTTGCGGTTTCGGGTTTGATATTCACAGTGAAGAGCGGGAAAAGGTCTCATGGGTGGGGTTCACGCGTGTCAGGTGCCTGGTTGTTTGAGGGTGCTCCTGTTTCATTGTATGAGATTGTGGTGGTACTGAGTTTACGCTGTGCCAGGGTGGAGAGTGGAAGGCTTCAGGGAATGACTTTGCAATCGTTCTCCGTGAGAAAATGTTTCTCCGGGGTTTTGATGGAAGCGCTCTCGAGAGTCGCACTGGTGAGGTAGCTGGTGTGAGTACCGTTGTGTACCGGATAATGAGAGTACGTTCGTGATCCTAAACTCCGCCGCGTTGGATACTTCTGGAAAGATACGTTTGGTCGGCGGAGGGGCGGCGAGACTGAACTTTATCATCGCCGAGCGATGTGCGAATCGTAGGTGTAATCTTCTTATCACGATTAGCCTTAATTGTGGTTATTGGGGCTTCCGCGGGGTCGGCTTGGGGCTGCGTGACGGCGACGATGACGACGGCGACGGCGGCAGCGCCGGCGACGAGGAAGTGGGAAGGACGGAGGAGGGGGAAGGGGGGGGTCGGGGGGAGGGAGAGAGGGAAAAGCGAGGAATACAGAGAGAAAGAGAGAGAGAGAGAGAAAGAGAGAGAGAGAGAGAGATAAAAAGAGATAGAGAGGGGGGAGGGGGCAGAGGGAAGGGGTTGGAGGGTTTAGGCCGGAACATTCTAGTAGAGCTACTTGAGCCTACTACTGGTACGGTCGGCGGAGGGGGCCTCCGCTCGAGACATTCTCGGAACTCTGTCCCGGCGGAGCTACTAGTAAGGCTACTTTGGTGTACTCGTACGGCCCAGGGGGGCTGGCGGGGGCGTACTAATAGGGCTACTTTGGCCTATTAGTACGACCGGCGGAAGGCGCTCCCGCTCGAGACATTCTCGGAAGTCCGCTCCGCCGGGGCTGCTAGTAGGGACGAAGTGGCCCTACTAGTGCGGATCTGGGGGGATGGCTGGGGCGTAGTAGTAGGGCTACTTTGGCCTACTAGCACGACCTGCGGAGAGCGCCCCTGCTTGATACATCCTCGAAGGTCCGCCCAAGCGGGGGCTACTAGTCGGGTTCTTTGGGCCTACTTGTACGGGCCTGAAGGGATTGCGAATGCGTACTAATAGGGCTACTTTGGCCTACCAGTACGACCGCGGAGGGGGCTCCCGCTCGGGACATCCTCGAAAGTTCGCCCTGGCGGGGCTACTAGTAAGGCTTCTTTGGCCTACTAGTACGGCCCCCGGGAGCTTGACGGGGGCGTACTCGTAGGGCTACTTTGGCCTACTAGTACGACCGGCGGAGGGCGCTCCCGCTCGAGACATTCTGGAAAGTCCGCCCCGCCGGGGCTACTAGTAGGGCCGAGGTTGCCCTACTAGTACGGACCCGGGAGGATGGCCGGGGCGTGCTAGTAGGGCTACTTTTGCCAATCGCACGACCGGCGGAGGGCGCCCCCGCTCGAGACATCCTCGAAAGTCCGCCCCGGCAGGGCTACTAGTAGAGCTACTTTCGCCTACTAGTACGGGCCCCGGGGGGCTGGCGGGGGCGTACTAGTAGGGCTACTTTGGCCTACTAGTACGACTGGCGGAGAGGGCCCCCGCTCGAGACATCCTCGAAAGTCCGCCCTGGCAAGGCTACCAGTAGGGCTACTTTGGCCTACTAGTACGGTCCAGAGGGGTCTGGCGGGGGCGTGCTAGTAGGGCTACTTTGGCCTACTAGTACGACCGGCGGAGGGGGCCCTCGCTCGAGACATCCTCGAAAGTCCGCCCCACCGGGGCGTACTAGTAGGGCTACTTTTGCCTACTAGTACAACCAGCGGAGGGGGCCCTCGCTCGAGACATCCTCGAAAGTCCGCCCCGGCGGTGCTACTAGTAGGGCCGAAGTAGCCCTACTAGTACGGACCCGGGGGGATGGCCGGCGGGGCTACTAGTAGAGCTACTTTGGCCTACCAGTACGGTCCTGGGGGGTTGGCGGAGGCGTACTAGTAGGGCTACTTTGGCCTACTAGTACGAATTGCGGAGAGAGCCCCCCCTGAGACATACTCACAAGTTCGCTTTGGAGGGGCTACTAGTAGGGCTACTTTGGGCTACTAGTACGGTCCCTGGGAGAGTGGCGGGGGCGTACTCGTAGGGTACTTTGGCTTACTAGTACGACCGGCGGAGGGGGCCTCCGCTCGAGACATCCTCGAAAGTCCGCCCCGCCGGGGCTACTAGTAGGGCTACTTTGGGCTCCTAGTACGACCGGCGGAGTGAGCCTCTGCTCGAGACGTCCCCGAAAGTCCGCCCCAGCAGAGCTACTAGTAGGGCTACTTTGCCGTACTAGTACGGCCCTGGGGGGTTGGGGGGGGTGCTGGTAGGGCTACTCTGGCCTACTAGTAGGACCCGCCGGGTCGTACTAGTAGGCGTACTTCGGCTCTAGGAGTACGCCTCCTTCGCCCCGCGAGCGTACTAATGGGCGTAGTTCGGTGTACTAGTACGACCCAGCGGGGCGAACTAGTAGGCGTACTTCGGACCAACGAGTACGCCTCCCGAGCGCCGCGGGTCGTACTAGTAGGCGTACTCTGGCCTACTAGTAGGACCCGCCGGGTCGTACTAGTAGGCGCACTTCGGCCCTAGGAGTACGCCTCCTTCGCCCCGCGGGTCGTACGAGTGGGCGTACTTCGGCGTACTAGTACGACCCAGCGGGGCGAACTAGTAGGCGTATTTCGGCCCTACGAGTACGCCTCCCGGGCGCCGCGGGTCGTACTAGTAGGCGTACTTCGGCGTACTAGTACGACCCGCCGCGTCGTACTAGTAGACGTACTTCAGCTCTACGAGTACGCCTCCCGGGCGCCGCGGGTCGTACTAGTAGGCGTACTTCGGCCCTAGGAGTACGCCTCCTTCGCCCCGCGGGTCGTACTAGTGGGCGTACTTCGGCGTACTAGTACGACCCAGCGGGGCGAACTAGTAGGCGTACTTCGGACCAACGAGTATGCCTCCCGAGCGCCGCGGGTCGTACCAGAAGGCGTACTTCGGCGTACTAGTAGGACCCGACGGGTCGTACTAGTAGGCGTACTTCGGCCCTAGGAGTACGCCTCCTTCGCCCCGCGGGTCGTACTAGTGGGCGTACTTCGGCGTACTAGTACGACCCAGCGGGGCGAACTAGTAGGCGTACTTCTGCTCTACGAGTACGCCTCCCGGGTGCCGCGGGTCGTACTAGTAGGCGTACTTCGGCGTACTAGTACGACCCGCCGGGTCGTACTAGTAGGCGTATTTCGGCCCTACGAGTACGCCTCCCAGGCGCCGCGGGTCGTACTAGTAGGCGTACTTCGGCGTACTAGTACGACCCGCCGGGTCGTACTAGTAGGCGTACTTCTGCTATACGAGTACGCCTCCCGGGCGCCGCGGGTCGTACTAGTAGGCGTACTTCGGCGTACTAGTACGACCCGCCGGGTCGTACTAGTAGGCGTACTCTATAGACTCCCTGTGGATCCCTCCAGGGACTCTATAAACTCCATGTGGATCCCTCCAGGGACTCTATAGACTCCCTGTGGATCCCTCCAGGGACTGTATAGAATCCCTGTGGATCCCTCCAGGGACTCTATAGAATCCTTGTGGATCCCTCCAGGGACTCTATAGAATCCCTGTGGATCCCTCCAGTGACTCTACAGACTCCCTGTGGATCCCTACAAGGACCCTCTAGACTCCCTGTGGATCCCTACAGGGACCCTCTAGAATCCCTGTGGATCCCTACAGGGACCCTATAGAATCCCTCTGGATCCCTACAAGGACCCTACAGGGATCTGAGAGGATCCCTGTGGATCTCTACAAGCATCCTAGAGGATCCCTGTGGATCCCTACAAGCATCCTAGAGGATCCCTGTGGATCCCTACAAGCATCCTAGGGAACCCTGTAAGGGTCGTGTGGGAATCCTATGGAACCCTGTACGGATCCCACAAGATCCTCCTGTAGGGGTGCGTTGTGTTGTGTTGTGTTGTTCCCCCCCCCTCTCCCCCCCTCCCCCCCGGGGGGGCTTGCCCCGCCTGTATCAACAACAACAACAACAACAACGGCTCCCGCCTGAGACTTTCTCACAATGTATCAAAAACATTGCGCTCTCGCTTCGGACTTCCTGGCGATTTACCACCGAACCGCGGCTCCCGCCAGAAACTTCCGAATAATGTACTACGAAATCGCATTGTAGAATCGCTTTCTCGCTTGGGATTTCCTCGCGACTTACCGCCGAACCGCTTCGCAGTATATTTCCGCACCACTCATCCAGATGCCGGTCCTCGACACACAGGAATCGCGCCCCCACTACATATTGCCTCGTGGTTCAAGCAGGACTCTCGCTTCAACGACCCGCCTGCTCGACCCGCCCGTCGGGGCCTGCCCGCCCGACCAACTCTTTAATGGCTGCAGTCGCCGCTCGCTGCGCTTCGCCCGCCTTCGATGCCCCTCGCTTCCGGCAATGGTTTCGCGGTCGCCTTCGCTCGATGCCCTTCGTGGCCCCGTTGCTGCCCTCAGTGGCCCCGTCGCTGCCCTTGTTGTGGCCCCGATCTATTGCCCTTCGTGGCCCCCGCCCCGCTCGCACGCGCCCGTCGTGGCCCCATGCGGGTGCCCTTCGTAACCCCGCTGTCGCCCTTCGTGGCCCCCTCGCTGCCGTTCGCGGCCCCTTTGCTGCCGTCAGTGGCTCCGCTGCCGCCCTTTGTGGCCCTGTATATGAGTGCCCTTCGTGGCCCCCGCTCGCTCCCGTCGTGACCCCCTGCGCGTGCCCTTCGTGGCCCCGCTGTCGCTCTTTGCGGCCTGCTTGTTGTTGAACTACCACTTGTGAAACATAACTATTGCTGTCCCCCCCTCACCGGTGCATGCTGTTTTCCTAAATCAAAGTGCGCCCCCCGACGCGCGCACCTTTTTTTTAAACCAAGGAAGTGTTGATGCTTAAACTGCGCCCCTGGCCCCCGGGTTACACCAACAACGGCTCCGGTATGAGACTTCCTCACAATCCAAGACCCCCGCTCCTGCCCGAGACTTCCTCGCATCTCATTCAGGAACCGCGCTCTCGCTGGGGGCTTCCTCACAATTTCTGAAGGGATCGCTTTCCCGGCGCTCTGGAGTCGTGCTCTCGCTGGGAACTTGCCTTCGTGGCCCCCTCGGTTTGTTTCGTGTCCCCGCTTGCAGTCCCTCGGGCATCCTCGTTTGTTTCGTGGCTCCGTCGCTACCCTGCGTGCCCCCCTCGGTTTGTTTCACGGCCCCCTCGCAGCCCTTCGTGGCTCCCTCGCTGCCCTGGGTGGCCCCGTTGCAGCCCTTCGTGGCCCCGCTGTCGCCCTTCGTGGCCTCCTCGCTGCCGCGTGCCCTTCGCGGCCCCCGCTCGTTCGCGCCCGTTGTGGCCCCATGTGCATGCCCTTCGCGGCCCCGCTGTCGCCGGTTGTGGCCCAGTTGCTACCCTCAGTGGCCCCATCGTTGCCTCCTGTGGCCCCGCATTCTCTGTCCTTCGTGGCCCCCGCTAGCTCGTGCTCGTCGTGACCCCATGCGCCTTCCCTTTGTGTCCCCGCTGTCGCCCTTCGTGGCCTACTTCGTGCCCTTCGTGGCCCTGCTGTCGTTCTCTCTCGCTCTCGCTTTCGCTCGTCGTCGTCGTCGTCGTCGTCGTCGTCGTCGTCGTCGTCGTCATCGTGGTCGGTCCCCTGTCCGCCCCTCTTTGGGTCGGGTCGACGGTCCGCGGCCGCCCTGCCGATCAACGCTGCCGCTGGCCAGGCCCTCGGTCCGCGGCCGCCCCGCCGCTCGCCGGGGCCCGGCCTGCAGGGAAGAAAGGTATACCCCCCAAAAGGGGTTCGATCGAAGACGAAGGGGGTGGGTATCGAGGGTGTGGGATTCGCGTTATTGGGCACTCGAGCAGATACGTGCGTTATTGGACACTCGCGTGTTTCCGGAATTGCGCCGTTCTTTCGCTGAGTTTTGCCCGCGCCCGTCTCTCCCTGACTGGAGCCTTCTTGGTTTGCCGTCTTCCAAGTTTTGGAAACATTACCGGCTGTGGGCCGTCGTACGCACGACGGGCTGCTGGCTCTTGTCGTGCTTGACCAGGGTGGAATGCCGGCCACGCTCTCAAGGTGCGGGGCAGGCGGGGCGCCGAATGTAGGTGTCGACCCCCCCTGGTAGCGTGCCAGGCCACGGCTCCGCACCGAGCCATCCTTGTGCGCGACGGCCCGCCCGCAGGGCGCCGCCCCGGAGCTCGTCTTGCAAGTCCTGTTTTCCGAAGGTCTTCCGTCGCGCGCGCGTGCTGCGCACGTTGGGCGCTGCAGTACTGCAGGCTGCTTGGCCAGCTCCGCCCCCCCCCGCCTCCGCCCCCCCCTCTGCCACCCTCCCCCTTTCGCCCTCCCGGCTAACGTGGTATGTGCGCGCCGCCTAGCCGCGGCGGGCTGACGCCCAACCTGCTTTGCCGTGCCCCTGGAGCGACGCTTGTCGGCCCTCCCCGGTTGTCCGTCCGCCGCGTGCGCTGCGGGGGGGGGAGGGGCGGGCGTCTGGCGTGGTCGTGCCCCCCCTGCCCGCCCGCCCCGGGCAGGTCCCGCGCTGCCCATTCGTTGCGGGCGGGAAGGGCGGCAGGCAGAGAGGCGGTAGATGTGTGGGCCAGCAATTTGGGGTGTGAAAGCCCACTTCCGGACGGTGTGCACATCCACCCTCGGAGCGCCTGGTGCCCACAGCTGTGAGGGGCGGCGCTCCCGGGGCTGGGCAGCGGCCGCCCCGGAGTGCGCTGTGCGAGTGCGAAACGAAACGGACACTCTTTAAATGTTTGTTTCATGATTATTTCTTTTGTTGCCAGCGCGCGCGGCCATCCACCTCGGCAGCCCGCCGCCCTCTGACGCTACCGCCTCATCCAGCGACGCCCTGAAGCGCACGGCTTGCGCTGCGCAGAAAATGGTCTCTCACACCCCTGCGCGCCGCCGCGTCGCACAGAAAGGCGAGCAATCAACGAGAGGCTGCGTCTTTGTTCTCCCGACCTCCCTTTGGGGCCATGAAGCACTGTGCAGGGTGGGCGAGATGACTGCAGTGGGTGTTTCGGGGCGCCCGCGGACGATCCCACTGGGGCCGTTGGTGGGGTTCTCTGTGGAGCCACGAAACGATCCGCTGGGTGCGCAGGAGTACTGGGACCTTCGGTGTGGCCCCGTATGGGGCCACGGTGTGCTGTACTGGGCGCGCGGGGCGCCGGCGGATGGTAGCACCCTGGGATCTCCGGCGGAGCGTCCTTTGAGGCTAGGAACGCTGTGCTGGGTGGGTGAAACGCGCCAGGAAACGTAACACTGGGTGGGTGACACGCAAGGAAAAGGGAGGAGGGGGGGAACGCGAAACGCTGTATTGGATGGGGGGGGCGCCTGCGGGCGGTAGCGCTGGAACCTCCGGTGGGGCTTCCTATAGGGGGCCAAGAGACGCTGTTGGGCCGCAGGCGCGCAGGGGGAGACGAGGGGGAGGGGGGGGAGGAGGGGGAGGAGGAGGAGGAGGAGGGGGAGGATGAGGAAGAGGAGAAAAAACATAAGAAGAAGACAAGTCATAAGAAGAAGAAGAAGAAGAAGAAAAAGAATAATAATAAGAATAATATAAGAATAAGAAGAAGAAGAAGAAGAAGAAGAAGAAACAAAAGAAGAATAATAAGAAAACTAACAATACTAATAATTCAAAGAAAAAACAAAAAAACAAGCCAAAACAAATAAAACAACGGCACCGTCCGGCAGGACGCGCGCCGGTGGCGCGCGCCCGAGCCCTCAGCCCTGGTAGCGCGGGCGCCTCTCTCCTCCGCGACGGGTGTGGTGGGGTTCGGTGTTCCCGCTCGGGCCGTCTCCTGTGTGGTAAAGGTCAAATTAGCCAGCTTGAGAGGGCCAGAAGGCCCCGTCCACTCCCCCCGCCCCCCCGCAAGAAGCAAGCGCGTCGCCTCCGACGCCAGTGTTTTCACACACACACACACACACACACACACACACACACACACACACACACACACACACACACACACACACACACACACACACACACACACACAGCTCGCTGGTGGATGACGTGCCGTTCCAGGTCGCGGTGCAGAGTGACGCAACACTCTGGCCGCACCAGCCTGTGCTGCTGCACCTGCCCAAGGATAGGCTCCAGCGCAAGAAGAGGGAGCGCAAGCAGCCAAGGGGATTCCCCAAAGTTGCGGCGCCTGGATGTGCTAGGTTCCCCATCGACTGGAACCCTTTCTTTGTCTGTCTTGAAGGTGCCAACACGCTAGAGGACCTCACCCAGGCCTGGGATATACTGCTGGCTGGCATCGAAGGGGGGCTGGCCAACCGTCACGACCTGATCGGCATCAGACGGAAAGATTACCTGGGCAGAGCTGGTGCACCTGAGCTTCGTGACAAGGCTGTGGCGTGGGCGCCTGCTCGGCGGCGTGCGCAGCATGGGCGCACTACGACGGCGTGGGCTGTAGCGGCCAGGTGGGCCCAGCACCTAATGTCAGTCCAGACAGCCGTCGCCAACAGGATCGCTGAGGTAAGTGGCAACCCTTCAGAAGCCAAGCTCCAGCAGCACGTCCGCACCTTTGGGCGAATCATGCATGAGACGACTGTCTGCCAGCAGCGTTTCCAAAAGCAGCAGCACCTACTTCGGCAGCTCGACGTTGAGGCACAGGCATTATTCCAAGCTGGCTTGCGCCTCTTTGGTCACCCCGACTTCCAGAAGCAAGCGCAGCGCATCATGGATGAAAGCAGTGCACGCACGGCATTTGCAGAGGCGCAGTGCACCCAGGCATGGCAGGATTGGGCCAGGAGCAGTTTCGACGGCGGCGCTGGACGAGCGCATCGGTCCACGAAGGTGCGCAGCCCAGTCGAAGTGCCTCCTACCCATGACACGGGGCAGCCGTGCGAACTTGCGGATAGGGAGCTCCAGCAGTGGACGAAGATCTGGAAGCATCATGGGCTAGGTGAACCCGAGCTGCCGCCCGATGCGCAGAGTTGGCCCTTGCTGGAGCCACCCACTGTTGATGAACTGCGGAAGGTGTCCATGACCTTCCCAGAGAAGTCTGCTGTCAGCCAGACAGGCCCACACCCTCGACAGCTCATGCACTTGTCCGGTCCTGCAGTGTCAGCTCTGCCGCTCACGTTCACAGCTTGCGAGGACAAGCTGGGAGGGCCACCTCAGAGGCTAGTCACGCTCCTTGTTTGTCTGCCCAAACCCAAGGGGGGAACCCGCCTCATTGATTTGCTCCGGCCGGCTGTCAGAATATGGAGCAGAATGAGAAGGCACATCTCGGCAGCTTGGACAGCAGCGCAGCGCAGCACGCATTCATGGGGCACAGGGCCAGGTCGGAGCTCGTCAGCGTCAGCTTTCTCCCTCAGCCTGGATAACGAGATCGCAGAGGCGCGGAGCCTCAAGACGGTGACACTCATGATTGATTTGTGGAAGTGCTTCGAGTTGGTGTCGCCACGCCTCCTTCTTCGCGGGGCTGTAGCGGTGTGATATTCGCCGAGAGTAACGCAGATGCAAATAAAAAACTATAGCCAACCCAGGACGCTCAGGGCGCATGCGAGTGAGTCGTTCTTGTTCACTTCGCATCAAGGAATTGTTGCGGGCTGTTCCATCGCAACCATCGTTTTGAAAGTTCTCATGTGTCGTGCTGCGGTTACGCCGCGGCAGCTTCTAGATGATCGATCACTTCGCTGGGCAGGCTGGGCGAGAGACTGTGCCTTTGAAGTTGCCGAGGCCGCAGATGAGGTCACGGAGGCCCTTGAAGACTTGAAGCTCCCCGTGCAGATCAAGAAGCTTGGATTGGTGGTCGCAGGTGCGCACACAACGAAGGTGGTGAGCCAGTTGGCGAAACGACGCCTGCGGTGCTGCATGGAGCCAGTGTTGTTGTTGGAGTTGCCGAACACATCCTTCGCCCCGTTCGTACCATGGGGTTGTTAATGCAGCCGGGTGCGAAGTATGACCAGATTTACAAGGCCACAGCCGACGTGCTGTTTCTCTACGCTACCTGGATATGTGGGGCCAGAGCACCTCTGCCTGAGTTGCTGGTAGCCTGGCAGCACATGCACGTTCAGATGTCCGCGCGGAGAGTTGGGCCAAGGTCAAGGGACCTCTAGCGGCAGTCTGGATGTCGCTCCGACGTGTTGGAGGGTCCATGTCGTCAGCCCACGAGATCGTCACCGACTTCAATACTTCCTCCTCGCTCCTCCAGGTTGCGCCGCGGGTCTTTCGCGACGTGCTGGGGCAGGGGGTCCACCGCTGGCAGATCAGGAAGATCTAGGAGCACCTCCCAGAGCTCCAGGACGAGCAGATCTGGCTCAAAGGTATGCGAGCTTGCGTGTCAGGGTCGAGAGCGGTGCGGCGGTCCGCGGACCTTGGCGCTCTGCAGTGCCTGTGGACAGGCAGGCGCCAGGTGGCCACGGGAGAAGAAATGGAGAGTCGGTTTTGTCGAAGAGCGTAATTGTCTTGCTTGTGGTGCGCCTCGTGAAAAGCTTGGCCACAGATGGTACGGTTCTCCGAAGTTGCTAGAACTTGACTCGGTAAGAGCTGACAGCCAACCCGAGATTCAAAACTTCCCTGAGGGGGATCGCCTGCTCAAGACGCGTGAGAGACTGCGTAAGGCGGCCATGGGCGCCCTCCCCCCTGATTTTGATAATGTTGCATATGCTTATGCGTGGCCGCTGCTCCCGCCAAGCTCCGAGAGGCCCGACAGAACTCCTGAGCAATGGTTTGAGTGGGGGACCCCACCATCCCTTAGGCTGGCGCTGTGTGCACGGATGAGGCTGGCCAGGGCATGGAGTTCTCGGAGGTGGCTAGGTGTGCGTGGGAGGTGATGCAGTTAGAGCTTCCAGGGCTCGTTTTGGGAGCCTGCCAGGGACTCAGTCGGTGCCCCGAGCGGCGAGGTATGCAGCCCTGCAGGCAGTCAAGGCGTCTCCGAAGGTTGCGCGAACCGTGTCTGACCATGGTCCCCTGGCCCAGGAAGGGCAGAGCTGGCGCGAGCGTGAGGCTATGTGCGCTGTTCGCCACGCTGAAATTTGGAGAGCGCTCCGAGGCGTGGTTGAGCGGCAGGCCAGGCCTCCTCCTAGTTTCGCCTTGACTCCTTTTCATACGACGCTGGAGGCGGTTCTGGAGATGGGGGTGGGGGTCCATGCGTGGCTTGGCAACGCGTGAGCGGATTTCTTTGCTTCGGTTGCGTTGCACGTTGTCTGTCCTAGCCCGAGCTTTCATGGGGCCCTAGAGATACGGCTCACAGAAGCTATTGCGAATGCTACATATGTCTCCTGGGCTAGTGCGCAGGTTTTGGGACCGGAGTTCGGGAACCCTTCCCAACCTGAACCTCGGGCCCCCAGGCCTCCTCCTGCGCCTCCGCGGGTTGCCCTCGACCCGCGCCAGCTTACCCATTTTTCGTTCGTTCGTTTCGCTCATACAGCGCACTCCGGGTCCCGCGCCGGGCGCCCGCGGGGCGCCCGCCGCCCGGCCCCGGGCGCGCCGCCCCTCACAGCTGCTGGTACCAGCCGCTCCGAGGGAGGATATGTACGCCGTCAGGTAGTGGTCTTTCACACCCCATCTTGCCCACACATCGACAACCTCTCTGCCTGCCGCCCTCCCCGCCCACGCCGGACGGACAGCGCGGGACCTTCCTGGGGCGGCCGGAGCGGGGAGGCTCGATCACATGAGGCACGCGCCCGTGTTCCCCCTCCCCTCGCAGCCCACGCGGCGGACGGGCAACCGGGCAGGGCCAACAAGCGCCTGTCTAGGGATACGGCATAGCAGGTTGTGCCTCAGCCCACCCTGGCTTGGTTGCGGGAACGAAACCACCCTAGCTCGGGGGGGCGCGCGGGGGGGGGGGCGGAGGGGGAGGCGGAGGCGGAGGGGGCGGCGCTGGCCAAGCAGCCTGCAAAACTGCAGCGCCCACGTAACTGACGCGCGCAGCACGCGCACGCGACGGGAGACCCTCGGAAAAAAGGACTTGTAAGGCGAACTCCGGGGCGGCGCCCTGCATGGGCGGGCCGTCGCGCGCAAGGAGGGCACGGTGCTGAACCGTGGCCTGACACGCTACCAGGGGATGGTCGACTGCTACATTCGACGCTCCGCATGCCCCGCACCGCGAGAGCGTGGCTGGCAGCCCACCCTGGCCAAGCACGGCAAGGGGCCAGCAGCCCGTCATGCGTATGACGGCCCACAACCGGTAATGCTTCCAAAAGTTTGGAGACGACTCCCAGCCCAGAAGATTCCAGTCAGGGAGGGACGGGCCCGGGCAAAGCTCAGCGAAGGAACGGCGCAACGCCGGGAGAACACATGACGCTGCCTTCCTGAATGCTTGCCGGTCATACTCCAACAGCGCTGGGCGCACGACCTGCCAGCGGTACCACTCCAGGAGGGCCCTGCGCCTCGCTGGATGGGCGCGCGCAGCCTCCAACTGCTCCCCAGCGCATGCCGGGTGTCGGTCCAGTTGCACTGGCGGCGACGGAAGGCGGCCAGCGAGCGCAGCTACCGCAGTAACCCAAGAGGGGGCGTGCAGGCACCGGGATGCCTGCCAGGCTCGGGACGCCGGGTGGTCGAGCGGGAGGACTGCGAGCCTGGCTCGCGCTAGCAAGGCACGCTCAAGAAACTTCGTGCCCAGCCTCAAAGGCCACCCGCATTGGGCCACGACCGCGCTGTGACGCACGGGCGGGCCAGCATTGCAGCCCAGCAGCTTGCGGCCCCACTCTACCTGTAAGCGGTTGAGGGCCGCTTCAGCCCCCTCGGCTAGGGCCAACAACGGGGAAGCGTATAGGATTACCGACTCAATGCGGGGAGGGACTTGAGCTGCGGCAACTGGGATGGAGAAGCCCCCGCACTCCGCCGCCTGCAAAAGTTCGTCAAACAGCGACCTGCCCCTCGCGAGCGTACTGTGCAGCAACGGCAGAAACGTGAGGCCCGAGTCCACTAGAACTCCTAGAAGCCCTTTCGCGCGCACCACAGGGGCTCCAGCTAGCAAGGGCGGGGGGGCGTCCAGAAGGGGCAGGACTGCCGTCTTCCCCCTATCATAGTTGAAGCGGGCCCTCACGCGCCGTGCGTATCGGCTGCACGCCGACCACTCTTCCTCCGACAGAACGGCCCTAACGGCCCCCTCTGACGGGCAGGGCGTTGTGATGTCATCCACGAATTGCGGTGACTCCACGTGGTAAGCCCCCAAACGCTCTGTCACGGCAACCCGATCAGCCTGCGACGACAGCGCGCTGAGGACGCCGCGCAGGAAGCGCCTCGCCTGGGGCCACGGCGACTCCTCAGCCGCCGCCAAAAGCGACACCTCCTGCACGACCCCGTCAAGCTGCAGCCCCCCCCGCGGCGGCTCAACGCATTGCGCCGGCGGCGTGACTTCCTCCGCGTCAAGGAGCGCTGCCCTAGCAAATGGAGGCACAATCGTGCTGCACCCCTCCGGGAGCACTTTTGCGATGTCATCCGCAAGCCCACGGAGCTGGGTGTTAAAAGCGTGCACAGAAAACCGCCTGCCCTGAGCTGTACCGCGCGAAAGCATAAAAACGGGGCTCAGCAGCCCATGCAAAGACAGGCACTGATGGTCTTGCGCCAACACGTCGTCCAAAATGAGCCAATCAGGCCCGCGGACTCCGGCGTTGTACACGCCCACCAACATGGCGTGGCGGGACGCCACGTCGAAAGCCCACTTGCCATCTGCTAGAGCCCACCAAGTGTGGAGGCCCTGCGCATGCCGCAGCTGGGCGTGCACGACGAGGCCGATTACTAGGGTGAGGGCGTCGCCGACTCCCCCCTGCTGGCAAGGCCCACAATACGCCTCCAGCGCACCGCTATTTCGGGCTATCCAGAGAGCGTCTTGTACCGATGCCATCTCCGTTGCAATGGAAATTGGCCGCAGGGCGGAGAGTGCGCGCACTGTGGTTGGGCCGCACTTACGCAATGGGGTGATCTGCCTGAGTGACCAGATTTTCGCGGTCACGCCGGCGGCGCGAGCGAGGTTCACTAGGGCCTTGGTCAGCCGTACCCCCGCTGGTGACTCTGCGCGCAAGGCGGCGTAACACCCATGAATTGTGCGTTTGCCTGGCTTGAGAGCGCTCAACGCAGCATGCACCTCGTCATCCGTGTAAGGTGGAGCTCGGGCTGGTGCGCCTTCGAGGGCACCCGCGCTGCGGATCAAAGAAACCTGCCGTGCCATGGCCTCCTCGGCCCCCGGATCCTGCTCAAAGTCATTGCGATCGCGTGCAAACAGATCCTGCCTAACAGCCTCAACCATCGCACTGGGCGTAAGCGCGGCCCCCGTGGACGGGTCCGACAGCCTCACCTCAA
This sequence comes from Prorocentrum cordatum, assembly GCA_963575745.1. Taxonomy (NCBI): domain Eukaryota; class Dinophyceae; order Prorocentrales; family Prorocentraceae; genus Prorocentrum; species Prorocentrum cordatum. The sequence continues at coordinate 257,715 of CAUYUJ010010424.1, read as the reverse complement.
AACGGGTGCGCACCTGGAAGAAGCTCGACAGGAACCTCTCCGCGGCCCCGGGGTTGGCCTCGCGCAAATGCAAATAGCGGTGGACGGCTCTCCTACGCTCCCCCCACGCTGCGCGCGCAACTTCAAGCTTAAACTCTTGATGCGAGGTGAAACACGCTGGGTTCAGCAACCTACGCGCAGTGGTCTGCGAGAGGCGACGCTTGCCCCCTATCACCTTGGTGGCACCCGCTGCGTGTCCCACCATGGTGTAGGCGGCATCGCGAGCCCAAGCCGCAACGTTAACCACGGCGCGCCTTTGCACTCTGCTGGCCCTGCCTCCGAACCACGGTGGCTGAAGCCAAGGGGCGCATGTAATTGCTTCCACGCTCTCGCTCAGCGCACTGAGGGTGCCGGAGATTTCCCTCAGGCCCTCGTCCCACCTGGGTCCGGACGTCCAGGCGACCCTCCCGTAGCCCGCCGCCCACGGGGCCGTGAACTGGCAGGGCGCCTCTGCCATGACGAGTCGGTGGTCGGAGAGCGCAATAAAATCCGGCAGTACCTTGACAGGAAGGGGCGAATCTCTCATGCCTATGAAAAGGTCGATGCAGGTGCCAGACACATGCGTTGGCGCGGGGGGGTTAAAAGCCACAAGCCCTGCAGCCACAAGCCACTGTTGGATCTCTCTGTCTGCAGGGGATTGCTTGCAGTGCGCGCAGCTACAAGGCTCCACATGGTCAGCAAGATAGTCCAAATGGACATTTGCATCTCCGCCTAAAATCAAGCGCGCCCGCGGGTACCGATGACGACATAAAGCCGCATGCGCTACAATGGACTTCCAGGTGTCTGTGTCCCCGCCGTGCTTCGGGTAGAACGCGCAAAGGATGACAGCAGGACTGGGCGCGGCCCCTCCGCCCCAAACCTCAAACCACTGCTCCCGGTTTGAAGAAAAATCCGGCACCGGGCGCAGCATGTGTTCTACCTCGGGGCGGAAAAAGATGCCTACCGAATCCCACGACCCCGAGCGCGCCCCATCCCAGCAATATGGGAAACCTTGGGGAAGCGTTGCGCCCTCGGGAAACCGCGCCCCCGGGAGGATGCAGATGTCAACCGACTGAGCGTCCAGGGCAAAAGCGACTGCCTCGAGACGCCATTCCAGAAGCTGGTCGGCGCCTAACTGGAGAAAACCGCACCGGCCCGGGTTCAGAGTGCCAAGACGAAGGACGGAGCGGGCGGGGGGGACACAGGAGGCCTCACGCTCTGGGCCTACCTCCTCGACAGGCGGAGGTCCGGCAAATGGCGAACCTACCGCTGCGGCATGCTGTCCCAATGCACGCAAGGGCGGAACGAGGATTCGCCGCAAGATATAAGCCACTTCATCCGCAAAGGCCCAAAGCGTTCGTAGCGCGGACCCCCCTTCCTGCAGCATGTGGTCAGGGCGCGGCGGCAAGAGCTCCAAGAGTGCCAGGGCATCGCGCAGGGCCGCCGCGGCCTCCAGCCTGCGGGGGCTTCGCGCCAGCCACGCCTGGCAGAAGGCGCGAAAAGGGCTCAACTGCCGCTGGGTTTCTCCCCGCTGGTCCCGCCGCACGCAGCTGGTAGCCTCAGTCGCCATCGCTCGGCCCACGACGCGCGGCCGGGCAGCTCCCCCCCCGTTTCTCAGAGAGCGGCTGCTGGGGGGAGGGCGGGAGGGGGGGGTCACGGGCTCCAACGCGGCCATGAGGAGGAGGGGGAGGGGGAGGGGGGCCCCGGCCCTAAGCCAACCGACACGTCCCAGGGTCCGGTGGCCCAGGGTCAGCCAAACCCTGGGCCCGCAGGCCACTCCACGATCCGACGGCCCGGGGTCCGCCATCGCGTTTTCCACGACACCTTAAGCAGGGGTAGGCCGACTCGCCCGAGGGCGGGCGGCATTCGGCATGAGGGGGAGGCGGGGAACCAGAAGGCGCCTCGCTACTAGGGCTCAGAGGGGCAGTGGACGGCGACGAACAATTCCCTGCACTGTCACACTTGCATGGCGAGCGACGTACCAAGGACACAGGACGACAGGACGAGCGGAGCGCAGACCAGCGCGCACCCCCATGCAACGCGCACCCGTGCGCGCGCAACACGCACTTGCCATGCTCAGCAACTGCCCCTGGCCCGCGCGCGCGACAATGCAAGGCAACAAAGAGAGGCAGCGCAAGCAAGCTCCGAGGCCTCTTTTACCGTTCGCATCGCGCCCAGGCCTGGCCGTTCTCCCAAACGCAATGCAAAAGGCAATCTTTTTATGCAGGACGAATTAACGCTAGAGCCCTAGCCTGCAAGTCGGGCAAGCGCATGCAGATCTGCGTGAGCGCGCGCTGCTCAACGCATCTAGGCTTCGCGAGGCCGATTTATAAAAAAAGGGACAGGAGCGGCGGGCGCTGGTAGGAAAAGGAAAGCACACGGCTGCACACTCCCCTGCCCCGACGGGGGGCGCAGCTAGCGGCCCCCGCCGACGCCTGACAGGGCGTTCACCTACTGAAAGCCGGGCAGGCCCTCGGCGCCCGCGAGGCGCTCCCGGGCCGACAAGCGCACGGCTGGCACGGGGGTGCCCACCTGCTGCACAGGTGGCGCCGCGGCGCGCAGCTCGGTCACAGGCCCTAGATACATCAGCAGCTCCTCGATATTCGCTTCCATGGCCCCCCGGCGGCCTTTGACCACCACGCGGCCCTGTCTTTTATTGACTAGTTGGATGCTCAATTTGGCCACGGGGGCGACTTTAAACGTGACTTCCAGCCCTGGCTGATGGAAGTCGCCCGTCACTACGGCAAAGGGAGGGGCCGGGCGCACTGCTGCGGCGGCTCGGCCGCGAGTGTCACCATGCACGATGTCGACCCCCATCGCACCGACAATGCGGTGGAGATCCTCTTGAGCCGTGCACGCGCTCACCAAAAACGCCGCTTCCATGCTGATACGGCCGTCCCTACTCTCTCCCACAGCGGCGCGCAGCTGGCGCTGCCAACCCCCCACTGCCGAATCAAGCTCTGCCTGCGTGCGCAGCGTGGCCGAGGCAAGCGGGTCAGCGATCGGAGCCCCGGGGGCCTGAGGCGCGCCATGCGGCGGCGCCACGCGGGCGGGGGCGCCAACAACGCGCAAATCGTCGCGCCCCGCCTGGAGGAGGGCCTGCTCAACAGCCTCCTCCTCCAGCCTCCTCTTGACCACCGCGCGCGCCCGGGGGTCAACGAACGCGGGCTGCGCGCGCAGCATGAACGAAGAAAGCGGGCCTGCGCCCGCAGCCAAGCCTGGGGCACGGGGCTCGGCTAGCGCCGGCGCCGCCGGGGCAGGCGCGCCAGCGCTGTGCAGACTGTCGCGCCCTGCCTGGAGGAGGGCCTGCTCCACAGACTCCGCCTCCAACCTCCTATTGAGCACCTCGCGTGTCTGAGAGTCAACGCGCGTGGACGCCGCTATCGACTGGCTGGTGGGCGGGCACGCGGGCGGGGCGCGGCCCTCCAGAACTGCCAGGCGATTCCGCAAGCTAGCAACCTCGGCTAAGTGCGCCGCGACCTCGTGGGGTTCCGTCGCCTGGACTGCACCGGTGCTCCTCTGGAGCCACACCTTCTGGCCTGTTTCGCCCGCGTAACAATCCCACGCCGGCCTCTCGCGCTGGAGCTTGAACAAGGACTCCTTCAGGGACTGGAGCTCACTGGGGGGGGCCTCTGCCTGGGCAGCCTGAGCCGCGGCAGTCGGCAGCCCCTCCCCGCCGCGGTCGGGCTGCGCGCGCGGGGCCGCCTTGGCTGGCGCGGCCACGGGGGAGGCACGGGGCACGCCCGCGCCATCCGAGGGCGCTGCCTGCGACGCGGCTGGGTGGTCCCAACGGCTCTCCTTCGTGATCCTGTGAATGAAGTAGAGCTGGCCGTTGTATGGGTCGCGCCGGCTTTCCCAGCCCGCCGGAAGCGGCGGCGGGCTCAGGGTCGGCGGCCCTGGGGAGGCGGGGCGTGGGCTCCCGGAGGGGGTAGACGCAACCGGTGTCGGGGTGCACGGGGCTTGCGGCGGGTCCTCCTGTGGCGGAGGCGGCGGAGGCGGCGGTGGCGGCGGCGGCGACGCCGGTGATGCCCCCAGCCACTGCCCAGGCGGCGCGCTGGCGTGACGAGCGGCCTGCGGGGTGCCAGGCGACAAAGCGTGAGCCGGGGCCGCCGGCCGCGCCTTGCCCGTCACACCAGGGATGCTGAAGTTACCCGGGGGCGGGGACGTCGGGATGAGCTCCCCCAGCGCGACGGAGAGCCTGCACGGGCTGGGCGCGCCACCACCGCCAACCTCGCTCAGCGGCTCGCCGCTGGCCAGCGGGGGTAAGGAACTTGAACTGGAGGACCTGCGGCCGCGGCCCGAGGGGTACTGGGACTTGCTGGGCCTGGGCCTCGCGCGGCTGCGGTGGCGCCTCGGGGGCGAGCTGCTGCTGGTGCTGCCGCGCCGCCTCCGACTGCGACTACGGCGCTCATCGCGCCCATGCTCGCTGCGGCGGCGTCTCTGGGGCGGCATGGCCGCGGCCAGCCACGCCTCTTGCAGGGCCGGGGCGCGCCGGGCGTCTACCTGGGACAGGGGCCCCTGCGCCGCAGACCCCAACTTGGACACGAAAAGCCCGCGGCCGCGGGAGCCTGGTATTGGAAAGGATCCGGCACTCCTCCCCGCGCGCGCCCAGAGACCGGCGGCCGGACAGCGGGCCAGGGCTCGGGGCAGCCCACCAAACCCGGACTCGAAGCCTGTCAAGCAGCCAGGGCCATGCAAGACTTTGCAAATTTACTCGTCCAGCCCCGGTTCTTGCACCCACCCCCTCCCGTGACAGCCAAGAGCTGCCCGACAGACGGCCGGCGATCGGGGACGACAAAAGGCGAGGTGCCCCACACCATGCAGCACGGCTCGGCACCACACTCCACGGCACAGAAACCAGCAACGCCCCCGGGTAGGAGAGCACAGCACGGCGACGGCCCGACACGGCACCGGAACACGGCGCAACCGACACGGCACGGAGACAAAGCCCAAGACACAGCACCGACACGGCACAGCAGGCACGGCAGCGACACCCGGAGCACGGCACGACGCGGCACGGCACCAAAACACCACAGCGCGGCACCGGAGCGGGGGGGCGGCGGCAGCGCGGAGCGAAGGGAATACGAGTGAGGACCACAGCGTGGCAAGCAACATCGAACACACAACGAGCGCTTGCGCAATGACGGAGGACAAGCAACGAGGATGGCCAGATACCCCGGCAAAGAAATGTGGGCTCAACGCGCAGGAGAATCAAAACGCACAGCGTATGATTAGCAAGGTCGTGCGGACTGGAAACAAGACAGCAGCACGCACACAGTGACAGAGAACAGCGGGCTGAGAACAAGATGGTGTGCAAACGAGACGACGACGACGACGGCGCGTTGCCGTGGAGGGGTGCGTTGCCTAAATTGCAATCTCCTGGCTTTTACCACTGAGACTAGGCGTGCAATCGAGTGCCGACCTTGTCGCCCCACTCTGTTGAAGCGGCAGCGTGCCGAAGCTCTCCTGCAGGCTGAAGGGGTCGCTAGCCCTGCCCCTGCCCCTTCCTCTAGTGCCGTGGCCGCAGATTTGACGGCAGCTGCTGTCGTATGTGGTGCTGCGCGGCGCGAGGATAGCCGAGAGGCCAGCAGATCCCCGCGAGGGAAGCCTTAAACGGGCGAGGGTGCGTCGCCCCAGCCGTCGTCGGAGGGGGGCGGGAAGCGTGATTCGCACAAGGCCATTGTGGCTCGTCTCCTTGCTGCTGCTCGAGGCCCTTCGGTGGCCACCTCCTCGCCCCCCTCTGAGGCCACTGAAGGTGAAGGGGGTGGAGGGGAGTGTGGCGGTGCCAGCAGAGGGAGCGAGGTGCGAGGCGATGCGCGGAGCGCGCGCGCGACCGCCTCCCCTGCCACCGCCACGCCGCCGCTGGCCACGGGCGCGGCGGCTGCGGCTGACGAGGTCCCTCCCCCGAGGGGCCCTGCTGCGGCCGCTGCTATCGACGGGGATAGGGGCGGGCCGTGCGCGGGAGCTGGAGGTGGGGAAGATCTTTCGAGAGCGGAGTTTCGAGAGGCAGGAGCTGCTCAGTCACCCGTCCTTGAGAACGGGCATGAGCTCCTGACTTGTCCTCCATACGTTTATTGCAAGCGGTGTGGAGGAGTTGCTCAGAAGCAGAGTCGCATCTTGTCACAGCCGTGCTCGGGTACTGCGCCTGCGGGGCGGGAGCGAGCGAGGCGACGGGACAACCTCGCGGCTGGGCCCCACCCCTCGGGAAAGCGCCTGGGCTAGGGTCGGGGCCGCTCGCGGGGGTCCCTGTGTCGCCCTAACAGCTCGTGCAGGCCCTTGTGGCCTTGTTTTCGGCGGTCTGGGGACCGCTTCTGTGCTCTCTTGCCTCCTTGAGCCTCGAGCGCCCCCCTGGCCTCAGTGGCCTTCTGGGCAGGGCTGTGTTCGTTTCGCACGTGATTCGGACGCTGTCCCTTCGGCAGCTCGACACACACACAGACACACAGACACACAGACACACAGACACACAGGCACACAGTTACACAGACACACAGACACACAGACACACAGACACACAGACACACAGACACACAGGCACACAGGCACACAGACACACAGGCACACAGGCACACAGGCACACAGGCACACAGGCACACAGGCACACAGGCACACAGGCACACAGGCACACAGGCACACAGGCACACAGGCACACAGGCACACAGGCACACAGGCACACAGGCACACAGGCACACAGGCACACAGCACACAGGCACACACACACACAGCACACACACAGACACAGAGACACAGAGACACAGAGACACAGAGACACAGAGACACAGAGACACAGAGACACAGAGACACAGAGACACAGAGACACAGAGACACAGAGACACAGAGACACAGAGACACAGAGACACAGAGACACAGAGACACAGAGACACAGAGACACAGAGACACAGAGACACAGAGACACAGAGACACAGAGACACAGAGACACAGAGACACAGAGACACAGAGACACAGAGACACAGAGACACAGAGACACAGAGACACAGAGACACAGAGACACAGAGACACAGAGACACAGAGACACAGAGACAGAGACAGAGACAGAGACACAGAGACACAGAGACACAGAGACACAGAGACACAGAGACACAGAGACACAGAGACACAGAGACACAGAGACACAGAGACACAGAGACACAGAGACACACACACACACACACACACACACACACACACACACACACACACACACGCACACACGCACACACGCACACACGCACACACACCCACACACCCACACACCCACACACCCACCACCCACACCCACACACCCACACACAACACACACACAACACACACCCAACGCACACGCACACGCAACGCACACGCACACGCACACGCACACACGCACACGCACACGCGCACACGCACACGCGCACACGCACACGCGCACACGCACACGCGCACGCACACGCACACGCACACGCACACACACACACACACACGCACACACACACACACACACGCACACACACGCACACGCACACACGCACATACGCACACACGCACACACGCACACACGCACACACGCACACACGCACACACGCACACACGCACGCACGCACGCACGCACGCACGCACGCACGCACGCACGCACACACGTACACGCACACAAACGCACACAAACGCACACAAACGCACACAAATGACACAAACGCACACAAACGCACACAAACGCACACAAACGCACACAAACGCACACAAACACACACAAACACACACACAAACACACACACAAACACACACACACACAAACACACACACACACACAGACACACACACACACACAGACACACACACAGACACACACACACACACAGACACACACACAGACACACACACAGACACACACAGACACACACAGACACACACAGACACACACAGACACACACAGACACACACAGACACACACACAGACACACACACACACACATACACACACACACACCACACACACCACACACACACCACACACACCACACACCACACACCACACACACACGTATTTATGAGCGGCAGCAGCAGCAGCAGCACCACCACCACCATCACCACCACAACCACCACCACAACGACTACGACCAGCAGCGCCACCACCACCAGCACGGCAACCAGCACCACCACCGCGACAGCGACCAGCAGCGCCACCACCACAGCGGCAGCCAGCAGCACCACCAACGGCCCAACCACCACCGCGGCGGAGGACGGCTGCTGCTGGCGGGGCCCAAGCGCCCTGGCGGGCCGCCGCAGCAGGCAGGCGGGCGGGGCTCCGATGGCGCCACAAGGCGAAGAGGAGAGGGGGGCCGCGGAGACTGGGCCGTGGCCGCCGCCCGCTGCTGCGCGGGCGCGCCGGGCATCGGCGGGCGGAGGGCCCGCGCAGACGCTGGCGTGGCGGGCGGCGGCGGGCCGGCGGCAGCGGCTGAGCCCGCGACAGCAGGGGCGGCCCGCGGCGGCGCGGACCGGCTGGTGGTAGGTTCGGGGTTCGCCTGGCCTCGCCCGAAAACCCCCCCCCCGCTCCTTCGGAGCGTGCCCCGCCCTGCTCTCACAGCGGGCGCGGGGGGGTCTTTGCTAGCCGTGGGGAAGCGCAGCAACCTTGACGCGAGCAACACAGAAATCAACAACAAAAAATTAAAGAAAAAAGAAAAATCGACAGCAAAAACAAAAGCCAGTACGCGCCACGTAAAAAGCTGCAAGCGAGATCCACAGCATCGCAAAATCCCAAGGCCAGCGCAGGTACAGGGACAAAGGAGCTAACAAAAGAGCGGGCGGGGTTTGAATCGTACCCGCGGTAGATTACAGCACCACGTGTTTGCACCATGGCGCTGATGGGAAATGGCCCCTGTCGTCTACCTACCACTCAGAGGCGAATAGTCGACACCTCCAGAGGTGCCCTGATAATCCCACCAGCCCTCTTTGGGGCGCAGGTGGTCCAACGAGATCTCTCTAAAAAAATCCTCTACGGAGAGCGGTTTACACCCCCTCCCCTCCCCCTACTCCATCCCCTGCACTTTTTAGGGGCGGGGCCCGCGAGGTGTCAGGGAGTCCAACACGGCGTCAGCGAGGAAGCCAAACTCATACATGTTACACAAAAAGGTTTTGGCCCCATCTTGGCCTCTTTGGGGAAGGCCTGAACGTTACACCATCTCCTCCTTTGATCGATGGCTCTCAATACTGCCCCAGGAGGCCTTCGAGAGCCCCCCAGAGGGCTTCAAGACCCCTCGAAGGCCCACGAGAGCTTCAATACCCTTTCCAATAGCTTCAGGAACGCTCCAAGAGGCGATTTTGAAGGCTCCTGGGGAGGGGCCGAAATCGAGAACCCCGCGTCTTTGGATCGATGCGCTCTTCGATGGGCTCCAGAGGCCTCCCAGGGCACCAGCCGCAGCACCAGAGGCCTTCCACGGCCCCCCCCCTTTGCTCCCAGAGATCTCTCCGTTCATCCTGGTTGTTCGCTTCGTTTCCCTCGCTGTGTCCCTGCTTTCCTTTTCCCGTCGGCTCTCGTGGGGGGGGCGTTTAAGTGGGCTGGTGGAGAGACGCGACGCGGGAAGAATTCACGTTCTTGTAACACTCTGGGCCAGAACGCGCGTTCTGCCCCCTCCCCTCATATCGTAACTCCCCCCCCCCCCCTGCGCACCTGGCACTGCCATTCAGGGGGTGGGGGGGGCGCTACGTTAAACCTCCCCCCCTCCCCTCCAAGACGCCCAATACGGCCGCGAATGAAACAAATACACTCTTACAAGTCTCCACCGCACAGAACAACGCACCACCTCGTTTACTGTCCAGGGCCCAGGGCGCTGGACCTGCTGGGGATCCCACCATCAGGTTGCGAGAATCGTGATTGCATTCGCACAAAAAAAGCGACGCGAGGCGCCATTCTTACCCGCAGCGCGCGCCACGCAGGACCTCCCGGCAGCAGTGGCGAGGTCTGCTTTGCGCGGGCGTGCAGTACTGCCTCGCGGTGTCTCCAAAAGGTCCAGAAGCACCACGGACAAGTTCGCGCGCACCCAAGGGGAGACAGCGACAGAACATGGGCCAGTCCCCCAGGAGTCAGGTAACGAGACTCCTGCTGAACAAGGGCTACATACCCAGACATGCGACGTCTTATTTTTTTCAGGACGGCGCCCCTTGAAGTCTGGACCCTTCCCCAGGACCGTTTTTGTTATCCTGAATCGTTTCTCGACGGTCCCGCGGCTCGGCGAGGGCCCCCAGAGGCCGAAAATTGCCGAGAACCTCCCGTCCTGATTTGTAAACGACGCCATCCTGTATGGGTACAGGATAAGAGGAAACAAATGACACAACAAAAAACAACAACAACAACAAAAACGGCGCAAGCGAAAGCCAACGCATGAGGATTAGAGACAAGCTCGTGCAGGACGGGGCTGCACACTGGCAAATACACGCAGGCAGATACCACCGAGTTTAGGCGAAAAAAATTGAACAGGGGCGCTAGACAGGGTTAGCAGCTGCATGGAAGAGCAGGGGGGATGGAGAGCTACCAAGGACGGGGGGCGGGCGGCAGCGAGTGAGGAACCATGCTGGCAGCAGCATGAGAGCATTAAGCGCAGCAGAGGTGATACCACGAGTGTTCCAAAGAAGCAGAAACACGTGCGCAACACACTCACCGGGAAAAGCAACCGCCCGGGCCCCGTGCCAATCCAGCTTGGACAAACACCACCCGACAACCTGAACCCTGCGGCCCGCATCGGCGAGGCATCCTCCAGCAAGTCGCCACACTTCTGGCGTTCGCCGCAACCTCTGCGACTGAAACATGCTTTGCCGCAGTGAGTTCCGCCCGTCTCTCTCTCTCTCTCTAGAGAAAAACCATTGCGCTGGGGGTGGTGGGATGGCTGCTCGGTGACTTCGATACTCGGCGCGCGCCGCTGCAACTGTTCAGGCGCTGCCTGCCGCCCCGTGGGGCGTGCTGGACAACGAGGTCGCTGCCAGATCCGGGCACGCATGCCGCCCCCACGGGGCCCCGACGGGAGGAGTGGCGGCACGCCACCTTGGCCAGGCACACGTTGGGCGCCCGAGTTATCCGGGGTAACTCGGGTCCGGGATAACTCGGGTTCGGAATCCCGAAAAACGAACCCGAGTTAGCCCTGACCCGAGTTACCCCTGATGATTCGGGGCCCTGGACGCCCGAAATATCCGGGGTAACTCGGGTCCGGGGTAACTCGGGTTTGGATTCCCGAAAAACGAACCCGAGTTATCCCTGACCCGAGTTACCCCTGATGATTCGGGGCTCTGAACACGCGTGCTCCTTGGAAAACTGGGTGGCAAAGACGACGCGTCGGCATCTTTGGGGGTGGGCGCGGGCGCTATAAGCGAGCAGCCTCACGGACAAGAGCACCCGGCCAGACCCCGCCGTGGCCAGGCGGGCGCCCCAGGAAACCACCACGGAGCCTTCCAACAACTACCAGTCACGCCCAAGATCGGGATGCGATGTGTTCCAGGGGACGCGCCGCCCCCCCCCCCCCCTACCCCTGATGATTCGGGGCTCTGAACACGCGTGCTCCTTGGAAAACTGGGTGGCAAAGACGACGCGTCGGCATCTTTGGGGGTGGGCGCGGGCGCTATAAGCGAGCAGCCTCACGGACAAGAGCACCCGGCCAGACCCCGCCGTGGCCAGGCGGGCGCCCCAGGAAACCACCACGGAGCCTTCCAACAACTACCAGTCACGCCCAAGATCGGTGCGATGTGTTCCAGGGGACGCGCCCCCCCCCCCCCCCCGAAACCGAAACCGACCGAACATCGGCAGGCCGAATGCAGCCCGAAAGGGCGCCACGGCGCGGCAGCGGCACAATGATGTATTCTGGACCAGACCGACCGGGCGCAACCGCCTGCGACGCAACCGAACCTGCCGAGCCGTCGACATCCTTGCCACATGCCGCTGACCAGATAGAGAAGAACGCCCGGCCGGCCCCCTGGCGGGCCCCCGACTGGGCGCTTGACGTCGGGGCGGGGGGAGGCTCACTGCCTCGTCCGGCATCCCGGATCGCGCGCCTGGTCTCGTCCCTCACCTGGCCCCCAAAACTTCAAGGCTCGCCCCATATTGCGTCCGCAGGTGAAGGGTGGCTGTGGTGGCAACTTCCTGGCTCCTGTTCCGCTTCCTCCGCGCTGCTCACGGAAAATGTGCCTGACCTTCCTTGCCCCAGTGCGGTGGCCAAGAATGTAATCGCGCTGGTCGTTCCTTTCAGTTCGCGCGCTGCATCCAAGGCGCTCGGTTGCGTTTTTCTTGCTGCTCGTGAGAGACCACAGATGTGGCTTTGAACGGCCTGCATGTGGCTCCCATGGCACCCGCACCACAAGTGTCTCGCCCACGCGATATGCCCAATGACAAGCTCTAGCCCCAACGACCACCCCGGCACCGCGGCGCCCACTGAGTTGATGACGCTGCGTGGCGCCACGATCCAGCAGACACGCAGACCTGGCAAAACCGTTGATGGAAAGGCCGCCACACACTTGGCGAGAGAGGGAACATTGCAATGGTTCTGAGTCTCCTCGATGCTGTTTCCGTGCCTCACGGCTGCCTCAAGGACGAACGGTTGGACGTGGCGAATGAACGAACACACGATGCACAATGCAGCACACAATGATCCATGCTGGCGTCACTTCGAGAGGATGCTATCCACGATGCAATCGCATACAAAATGGGATGCAGCGACACATTGCGCAGTGCTCGCTCCAGAGATTCTCTCTCGCGCGCGTCAACTATCAAGTACGGACGATGCAGAGAAAATTCGTGACGTGGCATCTCTCATCTTCCAGTAACTGAGACAGCACTCAAACAAACACACTTACACGTCGCTGCAGCACATAATCGAGATATAAGAACTGCGGCTGCACAACGCATTCCACGAGTACCCCATCGGTGCAAGTGCTCGAACAATGGCCTGGCATCCGCCAGCACTTTGTCAAGCCGTCCAGGATCACCTCGCAACAGAAACTCAGAGGGCAACTGCACCTTCCCAACTCTGCGGAGCCGTGCACTGACCGAAACGCGTGCCACGGCTCGCCGCCCGCCAAAAGGACTGCCCTCGCAGTGCCGGCGGAAGGCACTCCACAGCGCCCGAACTGCACCCAGAACTGCCAGCTGCTCCTGCACGACTGCTCTCGGCTGGGTGCAGCGCCCGAGGCGCATGCTGCAGACAGTCGGGGAGGAAGAAAGGGCAGGGTAGCCAAGGGTAGGGCAGAGAATCAGCTTACGCAGCTGGTTTTCCTGGCGCCTCCTGGCGCCGGGAGGCGCCCATGTATCGACGACTTGGCCCGGCGGCGGGGCCGAAACCAGCCGCATGCAGCAGCTTTCGCGGCCCCCTCGATCCCTATCCCACACTTTCGTCCGGTCCGATGCATGCCCAACGATCGGACGCGAGGGCGCGGAAGGAATGCACGGCGATGGGACTGCGCGCACACCAAAGGCCTCCTGAATGGGGTCGGAGTAGATGGGGTCGGGGGATCGCGCCGCATCGCCGATGCAGTGCCGATGCGTTGGCGATGCAACGGCGACATCAGCGATGCATCGGCGCCGTCGATGTGGAGCAAACCAGGCCCCACATCGAGCCGCATCGCCGATGCATTGGCGATGTGGCGCGATCCTCCGACCCCATCTGGGAGGCCCAGACACACGCGGGCCCAGGGATCGCGAGCGCCGTCGAGCAGCACTGGAGCGCCGCCCCTGCTCCCGCCGCGGAGAGGACACCAACACAGACAAAGGGCTTTCACCCCCTGAGCTGAAGCCTCATCGGATTGCCACACGTTGGACTTACAGAGCCAGAGGAATGACAACTGCATGAACACAAACTGTCGGTCCGCGCGGACTCCTTGGATCTGCGCTGAACCCCCCTGCCTAGCGTGCGGAGCGCGCGGGGCGTCGCTGGGGGCGCCGCCCGGGAGGTTCAGCACTGGTCCAAGAAATCCGAGCAGGTCTCCGAGCTCATCTCTGTTCCCCTTCTGTTTCGACAGGCAAGACGCGGTGCGGTTCACCCCCGCCTTTCGGCAGGCGCTGCCGAAACCTACCCCCGGTGTGCTGTCCCCGCGGAATCCCCCCAGACGTCTTCTGATATGTTTTCTGTTCAGTCCGCAGCCCCAGAGATCCCGACCCCCTCCCGAGGGGTAGCTTGGCGTCGGGGGTCCGCCGTTGACGCCCCCGCTGCCCGAGAACGGGCCCTGGAGGCCGAAATCCACGAAGAGAAAGAAGCCAGGGTGGAACAAATGTGATCGTCGGAAACCCAGCTGCCGCGGGGGCGCCCCAGGGCGCCGACGACGGGATGCCGCGACGGCTGCGCGGGGCTCCGGAAACGCCCAGCAGGGACGCTGCTCTGGCGCTCCCCCTTCAGCCTGCAGACCGTCCGCCAGGGGCGGGGGCACCTCTGCACCTCCCCCGCGTCGTCCCGCTTCTCGGGTGCACGGGTCAAATAAAACAACGCTTTGCTTGGGGTGGTCCGCTTTCACAACAGACCACCGATGGATAGTATTAGGGTTTCGAGCGCGGTGTCAGATTTCCGCGGTGAACTGCAAGAGTTCCTTGTTGGTGTTGCGCGGTCGGGTCCGCCGAGTGGGAATGTGGATTCAATCTGGGTGGCGCGCCCGGGGGGGAGTGACAACTAAAAGGCCTTGTTCAGAAAGCTCGGAAGTTCCCCCTCGTTCTGGCAAGTTTTCGAAGCCTGCCCCGACGACACTGAAAACTTCTCAGAAGGCTGGAGGGTTTCTGAGATGCCCCGACTCGTTCTGAGAGGGCCTTCTCCTTCGCAGTTCCCCCCATCGCGCGCCGCGGATACATATGACATGTGGCTGCTCGTGAAAACCTGCTGGATTGGCGCATCATGTCTCCAGGCATGTGCGCGGACGAAGCGGGCCACGGGGCGCGCCGAAAGAAGTTATCCTGGCGAAGGACCCAACCATATGCAGTTGTGGGTACCGCAATTGTGAACATCTTCTTCGGTGAAACTCCCTATGGGGCCACGAAGCGCTGCACTGGGTGGGGGGGAACGCTGTTCTGGGTGAGCGGTGTGTCAAGTAAGGCTTCCGTGACGCATGCGGCATGCGGACGGTCCCACTGGGGGCTTCGGTGGAGCTCCCTATGGGGCCACGAAGCGCTGCACTGGGCAAGTGAAAATGCCAAATTGGGCTTCCGGGGCGCATGCGGACGGTCCCGCTGGAGGCTTCGGTGGAACTCCCAGTGGGGCCACGAAACGCTGTATTGGGTGTGCGAAAATGCAAACTTGGGCTTCCAGGGCGCATACGGGTCCCACTGGGGGCTTCGGTGGAGCTCACTAAGGGGCCACGAAACGCTGTATTGGGTGGGTAAAAATACCACGTTGGGCATTCGGGACGCATGCGGACGGTGGCACTGGGGCCTTCGGTGGAGTTCCTTACGGGGCCACGAAATGCTGGACTGGGTGGGTGAAAATGTCACAATGGGTGTTTCGGGACGCTTGCGGACGGTCCCACTGGGGCCTTCGGTGGAGCTCCCTGTGGGGCCACGAAACGCTGCACTGGGTGGGTGAAAATGCCACATTGGGTGTGCGGGACGCATGCGGACGGTGGCACTGGGGCTGGGGCCACGAAACGATGTAATGGGTGCGTGAAAATTCCAAATTGAGTGTTTTAGGACGCACTCGGACGGTCCCACTGGGGGCTTCGGTGGAGCTCCCTGTGGGGCCACGAAGCGCTGTACTGAGTGGGGGGGACGCATGTGGACGGTGGCACTGGACCCTTCGGTGGAGCTCCCTATGGGGCCAGGAAGCGTTGTACTGAGTGGGGGGGACGCATGTGGACAGTGGCACTGGGGCCTTCGGTGGAGCTCCCTATGGGGCCACGAAGCGCTGTACTGACTGGGGGGACGCATGTGGACGGTGGCACTGGGGCCTTCGGTGGAGTTCCCTATGGGGCCACGAAGCGCTGTACTGAGTGGGAGGGACGCATGTGGACGGTGGCACTGGGGCCTTCGGTGGAGCTCCCTATGGGGCCAGGAAGCGCTGTACTGACCGGGGGGGAAACATGTGGACGGTGGCACTGGGGCCTTCGGTGGAGCTCCCTATGGGGCCACGAAACGCTGTAGTGAGTGGGACGCATGTGGACGGTGTCACTGGGGTCTTCGGTGGGGCTCCCTATGGGGCCACGAAGCGTTGTACTGAGCGGGGGAGACACACGTGAACTGTGGCACTGGGGCCTTCGGCGGAGTTCCCTATAGGGCCGCGAAGCGCTGTATTGAGTGGGGGGACGCATGTGGACAGTGGCACTGGGGCCTTCGGTGGAGATCCCTATGGGGCCACGAAGCGCTGTATTGAGTAGGGGGGACGCATGTGAACTGTGGCACTGGGGCCTTCGGTGGAGCTCCCTATGGGACCACGAAGCGCTGTACTGAGTGGGGGGGCGCATGTGGACAGTGGCACTGGGGGCTACGAAACGCTGTGCTGACTGGGGGGGCGCATGTGGACGGTGGCACTGGGGCCTTCGGTGGAGCTCCCAATAGGGCCACGAAACGCTGTATTGACTGGAGGGAACGCATGTGGACGGTGGCACTGGGGCCTTCGGTGGAGCTCCCTATGGGGCCAGGAAGCGCTGTACTGACTGGGGGGGAAGCATGTGGACGATGGCACTGGAGCTTTCGGTAGAGCTCCCTATGAGGCTACGAAACGCTGTAGTGGGTGGGAGAAACGCAAGGAAGAGGGGGAGGAGGGAGGAGGAGGGGGAGGAGGAGAGGAGAGGAGAGGAGAGGAGGAGAACGCGGGGACCGTCTCTTCAAAACGAGGACCCCACACCACAGGATGGTTGGAAAAAAACGGGGGCAATGAGATGTGAGAGATCTGGTGGCCCCAGCCATGACACAGCCACCCCGTATAGCCAGGCTGCGCGATAACGATGTAAAGGACTTGGGCGCCCAGTTCGAAGATTTTCGAACGGGGCGTGGCCACCGAAACTGACGAAGGATGGGCCGAGGAACAGGGATGCGAGGGTACACTGGGAAGGTTGGCCATCTTTACTAAGCGGGTTGACTGTATGCCCCCCCCCCCGTCATCACTTACGTCCCCCATCTTGGCCGCTCCCATCCGTGCCGCTGGGCACATCGGTCGCAGGGAAGAAGCGATCGACGACATCGGGGGATTCTCGTGGCCAGGTCCCGGCGCAGCAACGCTCGAAACGTCCGAAGGGGTCATGTAGATTTTCCAACGTGGTCACGAAACGTCAGGGTTTTTTTGGAAGTGGGCCCGCGTGCGCCATGCGGAGTGTCCCACTGGGGTCACAGGTGGGGCTCCTTGAAGGGTATGAATGCATGGCGCGCAAAAGTGGCGGATCCGGACCAACAGCCGAGCTCCATGGGAGGGTTGGGCGCAGCACCAAAAACTTGTTTTGCGTCGGCGGCTACGCTGAATAACTGCGCTGGCGGACGAGCTAACGAAACGGGGGCACCGTTGTAGCGAAATGTGCCGCCATGCAGGGGGGGGGGAAGAAGGACAGGCAGGAGGCCGAAGGGGGGGGAAACACGGCGAAGGCCGCTCAGGGGGGCGGATCACGCCCGAAGCGGGTGGCGCGCTAGCCCCGACGGCGGGGACTACGCGCGGCGGCTGCTGCGCCGGGATTCCAGCGGCGGCGGGCCTCACCGCAGGTTCCAGAAAGAGCCTCGCGAGTCAAGTGTACGAAACACTCAAGGGCCTGAAGCGCCAGGCGGTGGCTGCGCGCTCCCGGGGTGGAGGCGCGGAAAGGGCGGCGACAAGGCATCGCCAAGGGGGGCGCGTCCAGCACAAAATGCCGGGCCAGCGGAAGGCGGCCGAGCCGCAAGACCAAACCCGGCGCCCCAGCCAGCAGCTCGGCGCCACGGCGGCGCGCGGAGAGAGAACGCGGGGGAACAGGCGGCAAGACCAGGCCCGGGACCCCGAGCGCGAGGCAGCTGCAGGCAGCAGCCCGGGCGCCGCGGCGGCGCGCGGAGGGAGGGGGGCGGCCCCCACTGCCCAGGTGGAAAGGGTGGGCCAAGGGGAGAGCCAGGACCGCCGCTCGTCGCTATCGCTAGGGTGGGCAGCGCGCGGCGCTCCGTGGCTGGGCAAACACTGCGGCGGAAGCCGGCGCCCCCCGCTGCCCGGGCGGACAAGGTGGGCCAAGTCGGGGCGCCGAATCGGGGAAGGAATGTGTGGGGCTGCGTTGGCGGAGGAAGCAGCGAAGGAAACTGGCGTCGCGCCGGCCAGGGTCGCGGGCGCCGCCGCCGCGCGCAGCGCAATATCTGCTCTAGGCCGCACCAGGTCGACCGCCTGTTTGTTGCATCCCCCTGGCACGGGCCGCCTGGGCTCCCTTCGAGTTGAGGAAGTCGAACAGGACGCGTGCTGGGACGTCTACAGGGCGCGCCCGCCTTTTGCCCAGCTTGCTGTAATCCGAGGTGAGAGGGCGCGGGTGCCCCGCGAAGCAGTGGAGGTGCCGTTGACGAGGAGCAGGAACTCACCCCGTGTAGGCGGAGGCGTTTCCCCTCGCAGACTGGCGCTGGGGCAGCCCTCGCTCCCGTTCTGATGCTTGCCGGCGATGACCAAGTCTCCGGCTACCGCCGCGGCCCTGGCGGACTGCACAGGACGGTCGCCACGCGCCGCCCCGGCTGGATTGTGTCGCTGGGTTCCGCTGCCAGCCGCGCGTCCCGTCGGGGTACCTTGCCACGGGGGCCTCTCGGCAGACGGCAACATCGTGGAAGTTCGCATGGACCTGGCCATCCGTGTCCAGCACTCGAACCCAAGTGCCAGGGGGCAAAACACTGCTGCGGGGCGTCTTCGGTCGAGTGGAAGGGATCGGTCGCCCCCGCAACCTGTCCGTGGGAAAAACACACTGTGGGAAAACACACACACACACACACACACACACACACACACACACACACACACACACACACACACACACACACACACACACACACACACACACACACACACACACACACACACACACACACACACACACACACACACAAAAAAAAACACTGTGGTAAAACACACACACACACACACCCACACACCCCCCCCCACACACACACACACACACACACACACACACACACACACACACACACACACACACACACACACACACACACACACACACACACACACACACACACACACACACACACACACACACACACACGCACACTTGGAAAAAAGTGCACACACACACACGTGGGGGAAAAAACACGTGTGTGTGTGTGTGTGTGTTTTCCCACAGTGTGCGTTTTTTGCCTGGTTCCGTACGCGGCGTGGGCGTCTGCCTGATCCTGCACGCCACCTTCACTGGCGGGCCTGGGGTCGCCAGGGGCAGGGGCCAGACCCGCAGGCACCTCGCGCGCTGGCAGAACCACATCGCTTGCACCAGCCCCGTGCCGGGGAACGCCGTTGCTCGTGGTGACTTCCACTTCGGCGCCCACACTAGGCCCGCTTTCGGGTGAGCTGGACCCTGGCGAGGCGCCGCTGCGTCCCCCAGTCCACTCAACAATGCCAGGTCTGGGCCCAGGGCTCGCTACTCCGCAAAATTGCTCCCGAGGCTACGACTGGGGCTCGTCGCGCTACTCGCGATTGTGATGCTGGTCTCCGCTTTCCGGCCGCAGCGAAGAGGGATGTCCAATCGGGTGTTGCTAGAAGTGCCCCTGGCCCTAGGTGCCCCCAGCTTTTCGCTCCATTTTTGAGCCCCTGGGGCCCTCTGGGCCTCGTGAGGGGTGCCCTGGAGGCCATCTGGGCCACCCCGAGAATAGCAACAACCGATCCAGGCTCTCCCCTGCCTCCGTCCCCGTGTTCTCCGACGCACCGAGCCCAGCCGTTAGCGACGAGGAAGCGAGGGCGGCGCACCTAACCCCTGTGCAACGTCGGTGGAGCGGGGCTGAGCCCTCCCTGCAGCTATCGTGACACCCAGAGCAGGGTGTCCGGGTCGCACTGAGGGCGTCCGTGGTGTTCGCCCCCGCCTCCTCCCCCTTTCCGCCCTGGGTCTGGGGTCGCACCTGAACGTTGCAAGATCAGTGAGCTGGGGCTGAGCCCTCCCTTCCGACATCGTCGCACCCAGGGTAGAGTGCTGCGTGCCGCACGGAGGGCATCCGTGGGGTGCGTCCCCACTTTCTTTTCCTTCCGCGTCGGGTCTAGGGTTGCACCTAACCGGTGCACACAGTACCAGAAACACACACAATCCAAGACGCCCTCATCCGACGCTGATGTTTGTTGCTGCTGTTGTAGTGTGGGCCCTGAAGGACCACGATCAGGGGTCAACCAACACAGCGCTTCGTGATCTTCGATTCGTGAGATGTTTTGCAACGAAGCGGGCCTGGCCGATTAGCCAAAACAGCGTCTTGGCGCGAATCCGACGTCGTCATTGGCCGCCAATGGTAGGCCATAGGATGACATCAACACGAAAACATAAAGAGAACGACGCCGATCCACGGGACTGCCAGAACAATGCTGTGGTCTACCTCCGATATCGACCCCTTCTCTTCGGCCAGCATTTCATCCATTCACAATTTTTGTTGACGGCCCTCAGAGCGGGATTCGGCCTCCAGAGACGCCGAGAGTGTCAAAACCGGCCGTCGCAATTCATGCTGCGACGCCCAGATCACAAGGGAAACCCAGGCAGCCAAAAGAAAACGCCCGCCGTGAGATCTGTCCGCGTTGCTTGCAGGCTCTAGCGGACGACGGAAGACGGCGACGGACGGCTACGACGGACGGCGGCGGCGGATGGCAGCAACGGACGATGACGATGAAGATGAAGTCGACGACGACGACGACGACGAAAGACTACGGTCGACGGTCGACGGTAGACTGTCGACGGTCGACGGTCGACGGACGACGGACGACGGACAACTGGCGACGGGCGACGGGCGACGGCCACGGCCACGGCCACGGCGACGGCCACGGCGACGGCGACGACGAGGACGAGGACGAAGTGCGACGACAACGTGCCACGACGGACGGCAGCGACGGCGGCGACGACTTGGGACGACGACGGCGGCGGCGACGACGCCGATAGGCACCACGGGATCGGAGTTCACGTCCTCGACGAACTGCGCCGCGGAGACCATTCGCCTTGGGAGCGCAATGATTTGGTGAGTTGTCGACCGCAACTCCGACTTCTTCAAGCCGAAGATGGCGGCCTCAAGACCGAGGCTCTCCCCATGCCCTGTGCTTTCTCGGGGCCAGATGGGCGACTCTGCTCGCCGAGCAAAACGAGCGGACCCACCGCGGTGTAGGGACTGGACGAGAGACGAGACGAGACCAGACGAGACGCTGCACTAAGCGCGCCGGGGCGCGGCCGTGTTGAGAGCGCAGCGGGGGGGCCGTTGCCCCTCAGATGTCGATGGAAATCGAGCTCTTTCAAAGGTCGAGCGAAATTCCCTCGCAGAGGGTTGGAAGGAGGGGGAGTGCGACTCTATGGTAATAGCTCCGGAAACTCGGACTTCTTGGGTTGACCTCGACACTGCCTTGTCGACCATTCGGGGCTTCAGCCCGAGTTGAAGCCCCACCGGATTGTCAAATGTTGGACTGATAGAGCCAGAAGAACAACACACTGCACAAACACGAACTGTCGGTCCGAGCGGATTTCTTGGATCTGCGATGGACCCCCGCCCCGCCCGCGCAAAGTGCGCCAGGGGCGGCGCAAGAGGCGCCGCCAGGGGGGCCCCAGCGCAGATCCGAGACATCAGCGCGGGCCATCGTGCTGCCGTAGGGCACGAGCAGACGAAAGGAACGAAGGGGCTCCTGTGGCCGCGGCGAGCCTCGGCCTTGAAGAGGTTCCCCGCGCGAAGACCTAAGAAGCGGCCCGGAACCCAGAGCCCACTCCCGAACCAACAAGGGTCCTGTCTGCCTGCCTCACTCGGCACACGGCGGACGAAGGGCGATGGGGGCGCAGGAGGAGTGGAGGCTCCTCGGCGCAGACGCGCGAGAGGCACGGACGGGCTCGTCGGAGCCCCGCCGCCCCCCCCCCCCCCCGCCCTCTCCTGCGCCGCGACGGGGCGCGCCCTTGTCCACGCCAGGCCCGCGCGGCCTCTCGGGCGGAGGCGCCTCTCGGGAAAAAACACACACACACACACGTGGGAAAAACACACACCACACCACACACACACACACACACACACGCACGCACGCACGCACGCACGCACGCACGCACGCACGCACGCACGCACGCACGCACGCACGCACGCGCACGCACGCGCACGCGCACGCGCGCGCACGCGCACACGCACGCACACGCACACGCACACGCACACACACACGCACGCACACGCACACGCACACACACACACACGCACACACGCACCCACACACACACAGACACACAGACACACAGACACACAGACACACAGGACACACAGACAGACAGACAGACAGACAGACAGACAGACAGACACCAACACACAGACACACAGACACACAGACAGACACAGACACACAGACACACAGACACACACAGACACACACACAGACACACAGACACACAGACACACAGACACACAGACACACAGACACACAGACACACAGACACACAGACACACAGACACACAGACACACAGACACACAGACACACAGACACACAGACACAGAGACACAGACACACAGACACACACACACACAAACACACCACGTGTGGAAAAAACACGTGCGTAAAAAAACACGTGTGCGTTTTTTTTAACACACGTGTGTTTTTTTTCCCACGTGTGTTTTTGAACCCAGACCATGGAGCGCGGCTGCGCTCGCGCCGCGGGGCACAATCTTCTTAGGTCTTTCGGCGACGCCGTGCGTCATCCGCTCGGGCGGGGGGGGGGAGCGGGGGGCGGGCGGCCGCTGAAGCGAAAACGTCTCGCTGTGGGCAGCCCCGCGCACGCCCGCGCGCACCGGCACGGCGCACCCCCCTGTGGGATCTGGCGCCACCAACGGGGCAACAGTATCCTGAGAGGGGGGCGGGCGGGCGGGCCCCTAGAATGAAGGGGCCCCAGGACACACAAATAAATACACACAACTAAAAATATTCCCCATATTTTCTCTTATTTTTTCTGGGTTTTTGTCTTCCCCCGCACTTCCCATAGTTTCCAATATTTTCCTGGGAATCGACGATTAATTGTGTCTGTGTGTTTTTCCGCCTCCTGATAGAAGACGTCCCCTGCGGGTGGCCCCCTTGGGGGAAACGACGCAGAGGACGAGCGGGCGATCGAGAGCGGCGCCGGTGCGAGCTCATGCGGCGAAGCGCGCCTGCCGGTGCCCGCGTGGGCAGGCAGGGCGCGCGCGGCCGTGGCCTCCCGAGCCCTGCGGATCTCTACCTCAGCTGAACCGGAAAAAGACGAGAAGGCGGACGAGGAGGACGAGGAGGAGGAGGAGGAGGAGGAGGAGGAGGAGGAGGAGGAGGAGGAGGACGAGGAGAGGAACAGGAAAAATACGAGAAGACCACGAGGAGGAGGACGAGGAGGAGGAGGAGGAGGAGGAACAAAGGGATGGGGCGCGCCCTGGGGAGTAGCGCGAGGGGGGCGGCTAAGGGCGTCGTGACAAGGCTGGGGCCTCCTCGGGAGGCCCCAGCAACTCTTTTGGAAAGGCCTCTGGTGAAGCGAAACGGCTTCTCGGACTCGGGGGCGCGCAAGCATGGACTGGCGATCCCTGGATTTGGCGCGCGGTCGCCGAATCCATGGATATGGGGAAGTGCCCTCTCCCCGAAATGCGGCCGGGTGCCGCCTCGCTCGGCGGGGGGCATCCGCGGGTTCCCGTGGAAACGGGACCCGACGCTAATCCACGGCCCCCGAATCCACGGCTGCGATCGGCCCGACAGACGCCCCCTGCCGGCTTGGCCCCGCGCCGCCTCAGGAGGCCGTCCCCCTCGCCCCCCCACCCCCAACCGGGTGCGCGCGGCCAAGTCGTGCACGGATGCACCAGCCGCCCATCGGCTGCGACGGACCGCGCGAGGACATCGATTCCCAAGGCGTAACGTTGGGAGGCCTGGAAATGGGCCCCAACACCAACATAGGGGGTTGCCTCCACAGGGGAAAGATGATCCTAGATTTCGGTGTTGGTGGTAACACTTCGGTCACCTTGAAGTCATAATATTACCACCATCGCCGAGATCGGGATCGTCTCTCGGTGGCGGCACACCGCCGATGTTGGTGTCGACCTCTAGACCTGCGAACATCGATTCCCAATGCGTAACGCTGCCTCCTACTTCATCCGTAGCAGGCACTATTGGATGGCTGCCAGCGCCTGCTCTGTGCAGCACAAGTCCAACAGCCATCCAGTCATTTTTGCGGCGCCGCCCTCGAGGGAATGGCCAACAACGTTTCCCTTCGGGCGCTCGTGCATCACTTGTAGCAGGTGCCCAAAAGCAAGCAAGGAGCTGAAGTCCTTGTTAACACTGCCGTGGGAAGGTCCTGAACGCAATCCCGAAAGCTGGACATTGGCTTGATCAGTGATGACCTCTGCCCCAGGTTCAGGTGAGCGCGGGAGGACCCCATTCACAAGTACTGGTTGTATGAGCGTCACTCGGGACATCCCATCTATGAAATTTCAGATTCCCTTGTTCCAGAAGCGATGGCCCAGAGTGAAATGACAACGTGCTTTTGGCTTCGGGATTTGATTCCTACACGGTGGCCCGAGGATGCCTCACCCGTCTAACAGGAGCGTTGGGGCACAGTGGGTATTAACGAGGGGGAGCCTTTCTTGGGGTGCTTTGGGATAGGAGGCGAGGAGGAGCCAGTAGTCGTTTTCGGGGATGCCTTGGGAGGTCCCGAATCCAAAAAATCCTCTGTTTAGGAGAATGAGCTGCTGGCACCCTGCTGACCATGATCCTGACTGTCCCCTTCTTGGACCGGGTCCGGCACAGCTAGACCTTGTCCCCAAGCTGGAAGTCAGCCTCTTGAAGACCTTACGATATCCGCTGTTGACTTGCGCGAGTGCGTTCTGCAGTCGATCGGCACATTCTCGAAACTTGGACTTGTCTCCGTTGAATATCTTGAGTGACTGAGTGCCTTTCATTCGCTTCTAGAGTTCTGTCTGGCATTAACCTTGCTAGATGCTAGATCGCACTTTGTCGGCCAGTTGGGCGAAGATGTCTTGCGTGCTCAGCTGTTCCTCCATCGCTCGCTGCAATTCCGCAACTCTGTCATTACAAACGCCGGTTCAGCTTCATTCCCCAATCAGTGCTTGCACTGAAGGGGTCCTGGCGGAGGTTGAAAGATTTGGCGAACATTTCCCGCCGATTTTGGTCGCACGCTGGGTTCCCGGGTTCCCGGTTCCGGGTTCCCGAGTTCCCAGGTTCCTGGTTCCGGATTCCGGGCCGATTTCGGTGGGCGGCAGGGTTCCCAGGTTTCTGGGTTCCTGGTCGATCTTCTTATCGATCGGTCTCGCCATCGATCCCATTGCCAATTTCTCTATCGATCTCATTATCGATCTCACACTCGATCTCACTATCGATCTCACGATCGATCTCATTGAATCGACTTCACTATCGGTCTCACGATCGACCTTACAGTCGCCCTCTTGATCCCACTATTGATCTCACAATCGATTTCACCATCGATCTCACGATCGATCTCACTATCGACCTCACGATTGATCTCACTATCGATTTCAATGAATCGACTTCACTATCGGTCTCACGACGACCTTACAGTCGTCCTCTGTATCGATCCCACTATCGATCTCAATCGATCTCAATATCCATATCACTATTTTTCAAACCATCCACTGACTGGGGTTGTCTCCTGTGTTATGTTCTCACGGCTGATGATGCGTACCAAGACTACGTTGGACTAGCCAACGAACCGCAGCATTGGCATGGCATGCTCGTTTGACATATTTGTGTTCCCCAACCGGTCTTGTTCGTGAATATAACTCGTGATCGCGTCGCAGTTGGCTTGACGCGATGCATTGCCCAGATCGAAATGCGGTCGAGCAGCTGACTCCGACACTCACAATACTGGGTGTTATACATGTTTGTCTTGTGTTCTGTATCGTATGATCCGCTCTTGTCGCTATGACCTCTTTCCGCTACCACGCAAACTTAACATAAATAGCGCGGTGAGGATAAGGCTCTGTTTACCATGGGTGACCAAAATGTGCGAACAAGTGTCTCCGTCACCGCTGGAAAACAGGCATTAACACTTGAACCAAACAACACGGATTTCACAGTAACCTGAGGTGCTGTGTTTTAACACCTCCTAGTCATCCTCCCTCCTCCCTCCTCCCTGGTGCCTCCCTCAGCCTCCATTCCCCACCCTCCACGAATGAGTGATAACCTGCCGTCCTCCTCCCTCCCCTCTTTCCCCTTCCTCCTCCTCCCCCTTCCTCCCCCTCCAGTTTCTTCTCCTCCTCCTCCTCCTCCTCCTCCTCCTCCCCCTCCTCCCCCTCCTCTTCCCCCTCCTCCTCCAATTTCTCCTCCTCCTCCTCCTCCTCTTCCTCCTCCTCCTCTTCCTCCTCTCCCTCTTCATCTTCATCTTCCCTCCTCCTCCTCCTCCCCCCCCTTCCTCCCCAACTCCCCGGCCCACAGGGCCAGAGGGCCCCCCCGGGGCGAGCGGCGAGCGCCAGTGGGCGTCCGTGGGCGCCATCCGCTGCGTGTAGATGTAGCGCGAGTAGATCTCGTCCTGCGGGCGGCCCCCCGCGGAGGGCACGGCGGCCCCCACGGCGGCTTCCCCGGGGGCATCGGAGACCTGGGCATCGCTCGGACGTCCATTCCCTGTGTTTTTTTCGGTTTCGTGCGTGGCTTTTCCGCCAAATGATCAAGGATGCTCCTCGATGGCCCTCGCCGAAGGAAAAATGCACACGTCCGAGCGATGCCGAGAGACAGGTGGCGGCATCCGAACCCTGAGGAGGGCTGGCCAAGACGCGCAGAGCAGCGGCGAGCCTCGCTTCCTCGCGTGGTCGGCGCGCCGCGCCGCTTAGCGCGGCGGCACCAGCCTCATCGGATCCATGCTGGCGCGCGCCCGAGCTGCGTGGACAGCGTGCTCCGCCGCCTGGTGTGCACAGAAGTGCCTGGCGCTTCGTCCGCAGTCGCACGATGGTGGAGCCGCCCGCCCGGCGGGAGAGTCCAGGTCACCCGCGGGGGCGCGGAGGCAACCGCGCCTCTCGCGTCGCGGCCTGGGGCCAGAGCGGCTGCCCTCCCTGCTGAGAAGGGACGGCGCGGGTGCGCGAGGGCGCGAGTAGAAACGCGCGCCGCCTGGCGTGATGCGAGAAGTCGGATGACCTAGCTGATGGGGTCAGCCGACTGGCGTGAGACTCTATCCCTCCCGAATCGGCCTTCGCCTCCAGCCTTTCCGCCCCCAATTGCCGCCCTCCTGATGTCCCATGCTCCAGCGCCCGCTCCTCTGGCCTCGTTCACTGCGCTCCTCCACCGCCTCGACCACAAACCCTAGCCTTCCAGAGAGCTTGAACACATACAGCCCCTGCAGATGTATGTAGTTACAGATCAGGACTGCACAAAAGAAACAAAAAAGGGTGCTTGCGCGACTTTGTTGCGCAGACCTCCCTCGAACGCCCTGGGTACGAGGCGGAACGATAGTGGGGAATCGCCTCAGGGGGGAAATTTCGAGCTCGAATCGGCAGTACATCGTCTAACAGACCGGCGACAGGCCCCAGATAACTAGCGAAGCCCAACCTTCCGGGGCGGGAGGGGGAACCCAGGCCCCGAGGGGCGATGGAGTCGGCGAGGTCGGGGCCCACGCCTCCCCCCGCCGAGCGCCCCC
Source organism: Prorocentrum cordatum (assembly GCA_963575745.1). Taxonomy (NCBI): domain Eukaryota; class Dinophyceae; order Prorocentrales; family Prorocentraceae; genus Prorocentrum; species Prorocentrum cordatum. The sequence goes on along the minus strand of CAUYUJ010010424.1, from coordinate 230,030 downwards.
TGCTGCGCGATGCCCGCCCGAGAACGCGAGGCGGGCTCCCCAGGAAGCACGCGCACACGCTGGGCCTGGCAGCCACGGCACGCAGTCGCCCTTCGCCGAGGACAGAGCGGCGGCGCACACCCAGGGGACAGCTGCACGCTTTGGGCCGGGCGGCCGCGGCATGCATGGCGTGCGCGTCGGGTCGGGGGCCCACCTCTCTAAACCTAGCGATCCCGAGCTGCCGGGTGCGGAGCAGGTTCATAGTGAAACCCCCATGCCTTGGTAGGCACGGCCTGTCGCTGCCCCTGGAAGGGTCCCTCCCCGCCGCCCTTGGCGGCGCGCACGCGGAGGTAGGGAGAGGGGGGAAAGCGTCTCAAGGAGGCTGCTTCTTCGAAGGCGCTAGCCCTACATCTATAGACAAGGCCCACGCCTTCTAAGAAGCAGGGGTGCTTGTAAGAAGCCTTCCCCACTCTCCCTCCCTGAGACCCGACGTCTCGCAAACATTGAATTTCGTAAAAAAATCACGACCGCAGCCCTGGACCCAATTTTTGCTGCGTCATTTTTGCTTAGAGCCGAATCGAATTGCGAAGATCCCTGGAGGCCCCCCAGATGGGGTCGGGGTAGATGGGGTCGGAGGATGGCGCCGTATCGCCGATACATCGGCAACGCATCAGCGATGCATCGGTGATGCACCGGCCATGCACGTCGACATCGGCGATGCATCGGCGCCGTCGGCGTGAAGAAAGTCGGGCTCCACATCGAGCCGCATCGGCGATGCATCGGTGATGCGGCGCGATCCTCCGGCCCCATCTGCTCCGACCCCATCTAGGAGGCCTAGAAGATCGGCAACCCAAGGCGATGACAATCTCAGTGATCTTCGAGGGGCGGGAGGAGAGAGGAGGGAGGAGGGGGGAGGGAGAAGGGAGGAGGGAGGATGGAGGAGGGAGGAGGGAGGAGGAGGAGGAGGAGGAGGAGGAGGAGGAAAGGATGGAGGGAGGGAGGAGGGAGAGGGAAGGAGGGGCCCGGCGCGGCCGCGGAGTGTCCAGGACCAGCGTGCACTGCGTGTCGCGGCAGATCTTCACCCAGCTCTTCAGCTCCTCGCGGGCCGGCACGATGAAGCAAGGGAGCTCTCAAGCTGTGATGGCGCAGTTTTTTGTTCGATTGGCTCTGGGACGTGTCTCTGGCAACTTCTAGGAGGCGAGCCTCGGAGGCTACGGTTCGCAACACATTCATGCAGAGATGCATACATGCATGCACACCCGCAGCAACTCGTGAAAAGCACGCGCAGCAGTGGCAACGATGCTCGGCAAGGAGGCTGCTTCTTGGAAGGCGCCAGCCCTAGGAGGAGGAGGAGGAGGAGGAGGAGGAGGAGGGGGAGGAGGAGGAGGAATCTACACACAAGGCCCGCGGGTTCGACGAAGCAGGGGTCCTTCTCAGAAGCCTTCCCCCCTCTACCCCCCTCTGCGCGTGGCTGAAAAGGGACCCCGCACACTGGGATGAGCTCGAGAAACATACCAGATCGTCTGGTGGGCCAGGGAGCTCGGTGTGGTATACTGAATGGGCCCAGGGACTCACAAATCAACAGACACAACTCCCAGGATTCCCCATAGTTGTCCATATTTTCTTGAGTTTGGTCTACCCGCCCCACTTCCTAGTATGTTATCATCCTTGGGAATTGAAGATTATTTGTGTCTGTGTTAATTCCCCTGCTGATATACGGCTCCTCAAGATGTGCGGTGCTGGAGGGACTGTGCACCGAATTTTCTGGCCGATATCCCCGGCACCCTTGCCGACACCGCGACTCCCTGGACCTCTCCCTGGGTGCGTCCTGACCAGAAGTTCGGAGCGAATCCAGCCGTGGGTGGCTACGAGGGTCGCCCAGAAGGCCCAAAAAGACGAGAACGAGCGAACGACAGCTGTATCGGTACCTCTTCCTCCTGCGAATCCGTCCTTTCCCCACGGCAGGTTCACCTGCCGCTGACCCCCTCGCCTGCTGGATCCTATGCGATGGAGCTGCTGGATCCCCGCCCAACGCCTCATGCTCTTTGGGGGCGCCGCCTTCATGTCTACACAACCAGCCATGCGATTGGCCAACGACACTATGCAAAGAAACATCCATGGTCTTCTTTGGTGTCGGCGGCAGAGCCGGCAGCCCGTAGACTATCGATCGCGCGGGCCGGAGCTGAGCCTCACCAGCTCCTCCTCCTCGTCCTCCTCCTCCTCGTTCTCCTCGTTCTCCTCCTCCTCCTCCACCCACACATCCGACTAAACGATTTTCTCAATTGTCCACAGATCGTGCACCAACATGCGCTTGCCAGCCGGCGCTCTTCGGTACGACGCAGGTGGTGTAATGAAGGCCAGCGCAGGCCGCGTGCTACCTGCAAAAGGGGCCACACACACAACACACAACACACACACACAACACACACACACACACACACACACCACACACCACACACCACACACCACACACCACACACCACACACCACACACCCACACACCCACACACCCACACACCCACACACCCACACACCCACACACCCCCACACCCCCACACCCCCACACCAAACACACACAC
>CAUYUJ010010424.1:211388-227372 GCA_963575745.1 Prorocentrum cordatum | reverse complement strand
ACACCATGCATATGCGTACACATACCTAGATGTGATACCATGCATATGCATACACATACGTAAACATTGACACACTGCATGTACATGCACGCACGTAAGATGCTGTACCACGCATGTAGATACATGTACGTATGATACGAGGTCACAGATGTTCATAGATATACGTGTGCTGTGGTCTCAGATATACAGATATACAACCATGCCCCCCTAGCTGAATATGATACCTATGTGTGAATCATACGGGGCGCGCATGGGTTAACATCACACATGCATAGGGCGGTGTGTCCCGACAGGCGGCTCCACAGCCGGACAATTGTTTCAAGGGTGTTGTTTCAAGTTGTGTTTCAAGTTTTGTTTCTGGGGCGTTTCGGATTTTGTCTCTGGGCCCTGGCCTGGTTTTGTTTCTGGGCCCTGGCCAAGAGTGCCCAAGAGGCCCCCCCGGAGGCCCCAAGAGGTCAGAGTTGTGAGGATGCCTCAGGCGTTAGTGGCCAGACCACCTGCTCAGGGCATCTCGCAACTCAGAGTGGCGAGGGTCTCAGGCGGAAGTGGCCAGACCACCTTGGGGCAATGTATCTCCGAGGTCAGAGCTCAGTGCATCTCGGAACCCAGAGTTGCGAGGATGTCTCAGGCGAACGTGCCCGGACCACCATGGGGCAGGGCACCACCGAGGTCAGAGATCGCAGGATGTCTCAGGCGAGATCGGAGTGAACACCTCACCTCAGGGCGTCTCGGAACCCAGAAATGCGAGCGTGTCTCAAGCGAAAGTGCCCGGACCACCGTGGGGCAGGGCACCTCCGAGGTCAGAGTTTCGAGGATGTCTCAGGCGAAAATGGTCTGACCAACTCAGGTCAGGACGTCTCGGAACCCAGAGCTTTGAGGATGTCTCAGGCGAACCGGGCCTCCTCCTGCGCTTCCTCCTCTTCATCCTCCTCCTCCTCCTACTCCTCCTCCTCCTCCTGCTCTTCCTCCTCCTGCTCCTCCTCCTCCTCCTCCTCTTCTGCCTGGATGCTGCGCCGGTTGCGAACGCCTGCTCCTCCACGAAATTAGTCCTCATCCGCCTCCCCTTGCCCATGTCCCTCCCCGCCTCCTCGCTCTTTCTCCCCTTCCTCCTCCTCCTCCTCCTCCTCCTCCTCCTCCTCCTCCTCCTCGTCGTCCTACTCCCCCCCTGTCCTGTCTTCATCCTCCCACTCCTCCTCCCTCCTCCTCCTCCGCTGGCCGAGCCGGGCCGGGCCGGGCCGAGCCGAGCCGGCGGAGGAAGAGTCTGATTATGGAAGGGAGGGGGAAGAGAACGAGCAGGAGGAGGAGGAGGAGGAGGAGGAGGAGGAGGAGGAGGAGGACATGGATGAGGTGTTTTTTCGAACGGCCGAAACGGTCCTCCCGGTCCCCTCCACCTCCTACTCCTTCTGGCTCTACCCTCGGCTCGGATTGCGCTGGACGCCTGCCCGACGTTCACTCCTCCTCCTCCTCCTCCTCCTCCTCATCATCATCCTCCCTCCTCCTTCCCGGGTGCCCGGGGGATGCCCGGATGCCCCGGTTCCGGGGTGCCTGCAGTGCCCGGGTGCCCGGGTGCCCCGGCGCCCGGGTGCCCGACAGGGGGTCTTCCGTGCGGGTCTTCCGTGCAGCGACAGTGCTCTCGCTGTTGAAGGATGCGAATCCAAGGGCGCAGTTGTACGACCGAGTGTGCTGCATGAAGTGGTCGTGGGAAGGACCCGGACGAAGGAGCTGAGCCATTTCGGCCGGAGCGGGAGGCAGTAGGGGGATGCCAGCCAGGGCTCCGTACCTGCAGCACGCGCCGAAGTCCTTTCTGCGTGCTGCCGGGCAACGCGCGCGTTCGGCGAAGAAGTGCAGAACCCCGCACGTTGCGCAGGCTCCTTGAAAGTGGCCGGTCGGAGAGAGCGACGCTTTCGGAACGCGGTTGCTGCATCATTCGTCTGTCGACCACCAGCTGGCGCGGTGGCCGGTGCGTACGCCAAGAGAAGTCCCAGGCACGGGTTCTGCGAACCAGTTCCGATGCGCTGCGCAGGCGGGCGGACAGCTGGACGAGTTCGGAAGTGCTACGCGGGTGGACTTGAGGCGACACCACGGCACGGAACATTTCGGCGAGTCACGTGCTCGGAAGTACATGCGGACGGCTGCCCCCACCTGCTTGCGGAGTGCTTGCAACGGATCGCTACGTGGACGGGCGTGTGGGACACCAGAAGACCCCGACGTCGGAGGATGATGGGGCCCGGCGGCGGCGGTGGCTACCGCGGCATGTCGGACGTGGTCGGGGAAGTATCCGGTGGCGTACATTGCTTTCGTCAACTTTCTGTCGCACAGTGGGAAGGAACATGTGGTTTAAAGCAACGTTCGCACATGCCGTTGTTGTGCGGCACTGCGCGTCGCACGCCATGGCGGGCGGGGGCGCGGAAGCCGGCCTTTCCGGGCCCCTGGCAACGGGGCCCCGCGAGGCAACAGTGCCTACATTCCACCACGGTGCCGAAGAGGGCCCACGCGAAAAGCGCACCCAATGGCACGATTGCTACATGGCTTCCCTTTCCGAATGCACGCGATGCAGAGGCCGTCGGACGACTTCCGTTAAGCTACACCGTTGCACCCAGACGAGCTACAAGGGCGTTCGGCTTGCTCGTAGGATCGTTTGGAGAGGGATGGTAGTGGTTGTGGTGTGGACAGCCCACACGTTCGACATAGGCCTGCTGAACCAGGGGTGGAACGGCCGTCGCACCTACGCGTCGCGCATGGGCAACAGGACGAAGTGCAAAGACAACACAAAGTGTCCTCTGGCGACTCGACTACGTTCGTACACGCGGGCGTGCGGCAGAAGTGGAGCAGGGCGGGCGGTTGGCAGACGAGGCAATGCTGTCCGTGTTGTCGAGGGGCGCGGAAGTTGCAGGCGGCCCCGCACTTCGGAGCGCAACATCGCGAGGGCGTAGATGCAAGCGCCGTCGAAGACTGCGCTGGAGCGGCTAGAGAAGGGCTGGCGGCTGGGCTGGCCCCGCCACAGTGAGCGCACAGATCTGGAGTTCCGGGCGCTCCTCGGCGCGAGAAGCACACTGTGCACGGTCGACGTCCGGCTTGGCATGGGACGCAAGTACTGTGGGCTGCATCGCTCCGTTCCTCCTGGCAGCCAGGCGATGCGCAGGCGAATTGCCGACCAGGGCTGTAAGGGCAAGAATGGTTGTTGTGATGGTTAACGCATTGCGGAAGCCGGCCTGATGCATTTTTGACCTTTTGCCGGACGTGGGAAGGACGCCCCAGCACCGCGAAACGACAGGGCAGGGGGCCTTCAGAGCACGGAAAGCACGGGCTAGATGATTTGTTGGTTGCCAGAAGGCGGCAGCCGACGCGGGCGTTCCTACACAAGTTCCATTCACGCGTGGTATTGTGGCATGGGTCGGAATAGTGCGTTGCGCAGAAAGTAGGCGTGACATGTGTTTTTGGCCGTCGGAAGGGTGGAGCTACAGGAGCCTCGCACTGGGGGTGGGCACACCGTGCATCTGCCGAAAAGGCACCGCTTGCAAAATCTTTGACGTTCTCGTTTGTTGGTGCCTTCGACTGGGATCTGAGCTTGGAGTCCACTGCAAATTGGATAGTTATGGCACGTGTGTCGCGGCCTCTCAGTAACAGCTGGAGCCATGGACCACGAATACGGAGGTGCAAGGAGCGATGGCTCGACCCGCGATATGGATGGCAGCCTGCAATGCCGTAGAAGTAAGCAGGAGAATACTGACTGGTGACTGCGGAGGCAGCAGCATCATGTTTTCAACCGATATGGGGTACGGGGTCGGTGGAGCAGGACGCGGAAGTGCAACTCGGAGACCTTGTTGGAAGCTCAAAGAAAAAAAAAAAAAAAAAAAAAAAGAAAAAAAAGTAAAAAAAAAAAAATAAAAAAAAAAAAAAAAGAAAAAGAACAAAAAAAAAACAAAAAAAAAAAAAAAAAAAAAAAAAAAAAAAATGGAAAAATAAAAAAAAAAAAGAAACAAAGAAAGAAAAAAAAAAAAAAAAAAAAAAAAAAAAAAAAAAAAAAAAAAAAGAAAAAATAGAAGAAAGAAAAAAAAAAGAAATCAAAAAAAAAAAAAAAGCACCGGGAACACTCGGCGCTGACCTTGGCCGATGCCATGGCTCCATGGAAATGGGGCAATGGTTTGTGCACGGAAACGGAAAGAGCGCTGAAGGAACTTGCCCGAGACGGCTCATGGCACCCATCGCTCTTGGGAGCGTAAATGTTAAGGGCTGGTTACGTCACTGCTCCCCGTCCTCCTCTCCTCCTCGTCCTCCTCCTCCTCATCATCATCATCAGCCTCCTCCATGTCCTCCCCGCTCTCTTCAATCTGCCGCTCCTTCTCTTCATACACCTCGTTCTCGTCCTTCCTCACCTCTAGTCACTCCCCAGTCCTCCTCATCCTTCGCTCCCCTTCCATCCTTGTCATCAGCATCCCTCGCCACCATTACTTACGCCTCCTCATCATCATAATGTATGGTGTGGCTCTCGCGTGGCCATCATTGGGCTGTCTTGGGGCCTCGCATGACCCTCTCGGGGTCAGTTTTTGGAGGCATACTGGAAGTCTCTGGGGCGTATTGGGAGGAGTTGTTGGGCCTCTTGGGAACCTCCGGGGAGCCTTTTGGGGGGCGTTTGGGTGGCCTCGGGGGGCTTCTTGCGGCCTCGTGGGGCTCTCTTGGGGTCCGCTGGGCTCGCTTAGGCAATCTTGAGGCCATGTCGGGGCCCTCCTGGGGCCGTCTTGGGCGACTCCTGCGCCGTCCTGGGGCGCTCTTGGACCGTCTTGGGACGCCTTTGGGGGCGTCTTGGGCCGTATTGGGCCCGGCTTAAGGGTCTCTTGGGCCGTCCTGGGGCTCTCTTGGGGGCCTCTTGGGCCGTCTTGGAGCGTCGGAAAGCAAAAAAAACAAGAACGCGAAAAACATCGAAAGAACCAATGACAAATCAGCGTTTGTGGCCTCTTGGAGTTCTCTTGGGAGGCCTCTTGGAGGCCGCTTGGGGCGTGTTGGTGGCCTGTGGGCTCGTCTGGAGGCCATGCTGGCGCGTGTTGGAGGCTCGCTGGCCTTTAGGCAGTCGTCAGGCCATGTCGGGGCCCTCCTGGGGCTGTCTTGAGCGGCTCCTGGGTTGTCTTGGGGCTCACTTGGGCCATCTTGGGACGCCTTTGGGGGCCTCTTGGGTTGTCTTGGGGCCGGCTCAGGGGCCTCTGGGGCCGTCCTGGGCTGTCTTGGGTGCCTCTTGGGCCGTCTGGCAGCGTCGGAAAACAGAAAAAGCGAGAAGGCACAACAAATAGAAAAAAACAATGGAAAATCAACGTTTGTGGCCTCTTGGGGCTCCTTGGGAGGCCTCTTGGAGGCCGCTTGGGGCGTGTTGGTGGCTGCTGGCCTCGTTTGGAGGCCATGCTGGCGCGTGTTGGAGGTCCGCTGGGCTCGCTTAGGCAGTCTTCAGGCCATGGCGGGGCCCTCCTGGAGCTGTCTTGGGCGGCTCCTGGGCCGTCCTGGGGGCCTTTTGGGCCGTCTCGGGACGCCTTTGGGGGTTTCTTGGGCCGTCTTGGGGCCGGCTTAGGGGCCTCTTGGGCCGTCCTGGGGCTCTCTTGGGGGCCTCTTGGGCCGTCTTGGAGCGTCGGAAAGCAGGAAAAGCGAGAAGACAAAAAACATTGGAAAAAAACAATGAAAAAACAACGTTGTTTGCCTCTTGGGGCTCTCTTGGGAAGCGTCTTGGAGGCCGCTTGGGGCGTGTTGGTGGCCGCTGGGCTCGTCTGGAAGCCATGCTGGCGCGTGTTGGAGCGCTCGCGGGCTGTCTTGGCTGGGCTGGAGCCCGCCCTGGCGGTCTCTGGAGCCGAACGGGAACCCTTCCGAGCGGCCCCGGGGGCCCTGCACCCCCATGCGCCCCCGAGGTCCTTGGGCTCGGCCGGGGGACCTCGTCCCCCGGGATATATATACATACATACATACATACATACATACACACATACATACATGCATACATACACACATACATACATGCATGCATGCATACATACAAACCTACACACATACATGCATGCATACATACACACATACATATATACATACATGCATGCACATACACATACACATACACATACACATACACATACACATACACATACACATACACATACATACATGCATACAGACAGACAAACAGACAGACAGACAGACAAACAGACTGACACACATACATACATACACACATATAAATATATATATATATATGCATACAAACATATTTACACATCCACGCACGCAACGCAGGGCGCGAGCTGGGAGGGGGAAATGGCTGCTCTCCTACACCCCGCACGCAACACTGCGGGAAAACGGAGGGGGTAGAGGTTGCCATCGCGCACCCTGCACGCCCACGCCTTGCACTCTCTCCCTCTCTCTCTCTCTCCCTCCCCCCCCCCCTCCCTCCCTCCCTCTCTCTCTCTCTATATCCCGCTACCTCTCTCTCTCTCTCTCGTTCGCTCTGACGCTCGCTCCCCCTGGCCACGCGCGGCGCCGGAGTTCGCACTGCGAGGAAGCATCGGGTACCCCTCGCACCCACCCACGCACAACGCAAAGGAGGGAATGGGAGGCGGGGCGATTGTTCTCTCGTTCTCTCGTTCTCTGTCTCGCTCTTTCTCTCTTTCTCTCTTTTGTTCTCTCTCTCTCTCTCGCTCTTTCTCCCCCCCTCTCTCTCTCTCTCCCTCTGCCTCTCTCTCTTTCTTTCTCGCTCTCTCTCTTTTTCTCTCCCCTCTCTCTATCTCTCGCTGTCTGTCCACATACGCATCGCAGAAAAAAGGAGCTGGGCGGGGGAAGCGGTTGCCCCCCGCTCAGTCTGCGCGCCCACCGCACACGGGAAATGCCAGGGGAACGCGGTTGCCCAGCCTCACACAAAGCACAACGCAACGGGAGGAGGTGGCGGCGGTTGTAGGGGGGAATTGTCTCGAGCATCACAGTGTTGGTGGCGGAGTAGCATTTGTAGTGGTGGTGGTGGTGGTACCAGCTCCAGCAGTAGTGGAAGCACTCGCAGAAGTGAGCGGCGGTGGTGGTGATGGTAGGAGGGGTCGCGTCCACCGCTGCGACCACCACCGCCGTTCCCTTGACCCAGAAGAGATGGTGGTGGTGACGGTGAAGTGGCACTGGTGGCGATTGGAGTGGCGGGGCTATCGGCTGCGACCGTAAATGCTCCACCGGCGCATAATATTATTCTGCTGCTGAGTCCGCTTCCTTGGTGGAGGTGGCGGTGGTGGTAGGAAGGGATCGCCTCCACCACCGCCGTAACCGCCATCACCATCCTCTTGACCCAGATAGGGTCGTGGCGATGGCGGTGAAGAAGTATGGGTGGTGGTGTACACTTGGTTCCTTTTTGTGGCGGGTTACAAATTGATTTCGTTCATGGCCGGTTACAAATGAACGCCTTCTGTGTAGGATTACACATTGATTTCTTGTGGCAGATTGCGAAATGATTTCGCTTGTTGCGCCAGACAATTTGACTCCCTTTGTGGCGGGTTGCATACGCATTCTTTTCGTGGTGGATTACAATGGGATCCTTTTTGTGGCGGGTTATACGCGGGCTCCTTTTGTGGCGGATTACAAAAAAATCCTTTGGTGTCGCATTACGATAGGATTTTTTCTGTGGCGGGTTAGTTTTTGTGGCGGATTACATATTCACTGTTTTGGCTGTCGATTATATGTGGATTCCTTCTGCGGCGGATTGCAAATAAATTCCTCTCGCGGCAGCCTACACAAGGATTCCTTTTGTGGTGGATCACGATGTGTTTTTTGTTGTAGCGGATGACACAAGGATTCCTACTGTGGCGGATTAGATGATTATTCCTTTCTGGAGGGATAACTGAGAAAGGAAACCAATGAAAAAAAGAAAACCAATATCCTGGCGAAGGACCCAACCATATGCAGTTGTGGGCACTGCAATTGTGAATAGATTCTTCGGTGAAGCTACCTACGCGGCCACGAAGCGCTGCACTGGGTGGGGGGGCGGTAGCCCTAGGGCCGACGCTGGAGCTCCCTATGGGCCACGAAGCGCTGTGCTGGGTGGGGGGCGCGCATGCGGGCGGTAGCACTGGGGCCGTCGGTGGAACTCCCTGCGGGGCCACGAAACGCTGTATTAGGTGGGTGGACGCATGCGGGCAGTCCCACGGAGGGCTTCGGTGGAGTTCCCTATGGGGCCACGATGCGGGCGGTAAAAAAAGAAAAAGCAAATACAAAGAAGAAAAAAAACAGATAAAAAAAAAGAAAAACGAAAAAAGGAAAAACAAAAAAAAATAAAAATAAAAAAAGAACAAACAATACGCTCCACCTTCCTAATCACCCCCCCCTCCCTCCCCCTGCCACACGCCATCCCCCGCACCTCGTACACTCACCCCCCACACCCCCCCCCCCCCCCCTACCTCCCCCCCCCCCCCTTACACTCCCACACCCCACCCTTCCCACTCCCCCCCCCCTCACCACCCCCCCCATCCCCCCCTCCTCCCCTCCGCCGCCTTCCCGCTCCTCCCCCCTTCCTCCCCTCCCCACCGGCATTCCCACCCCACGTCCGAACGCCACCCCCCTCGCCACCCCTACCCGTTCCCATGTCCCTTAGTTCCCCCACACACTCCCATTTTGCATACTATTATCCCCCCCATTTTCCCTCCCCTCAATCCCAGCTTACTCCTTTTCCTCCTTCTGTTCGTAACCGCAGTTGGCCTACTTTAGTCGCACTCACTGTGCACATGCCACGCAACAGAGCACTGGTACTCGGGGCGCAGGCGGGCGGTAGCACTGGGGCCGTCGGTAGATTTCCTTTTCTCGACGGGCGCCTTCCACTACTCGCAAAAAAAAACTGCTCGCAATTGGCCTGGTTCCGCCGCGGGGGATCTACGATAAATTACATCCAGGGCAACATTGTTTTTTTCTGGCGTTTGCGAGCAGGTACTTCGCGAGTAGTGGAATTCGCCCGGTGATTCTGGGGCCACGAAGCGCTGGGTGGGGGGGGCGCATGCCGGCGGTAACACTGGGGCCGTTGGTGGAGCTCCCCATGGAGACACGAAACGCTGTGCTGGGTGGGGGGGACGCATGCGGGCGTTAGACGTGGAACCTTCGGTGGAGCTCCCTATGGGGCCACGAAGCGTTATACTCGGTGGGTGAAAATGACAAATTAAACGTGTAGGACGCATGCGGGCGGTCCCACTGGGGGCTTCGGTGGAACTCCCTATGGGGCCACGAAGCGGGGCCCACGAAGCGTGTGAGGGGTGTGCCGGCATGGGTGTGGGGGACGCATGCGGGCGATTGCGCTGGAGCCTTCGGTAGAGCTCCCTATGGGGCTACGCAACGTGTGAGGGGTGTGCCGACATGGGTGTGGGGGAGGCATGCAGGCGGTGGCACTGGGGCCTTCGGTGGAGCTCCCTATGAGGCCACGAACCATTTGAGGGGTGTTCCTCATTGGGTGTGGGGGGCGCATGCGGGCGGTCCCACTTGAGGCTTCGGTGGAGCTGGGGGCCACGAAGCGCTGTACTGGGTGGGTGAAAGTGCTGAATTGGGTGTGTGGGACGCATGCGGGCGGGTGGTCACATTGGGGGCTTCGATGGAGCTCCCTATGGCGCCACGAAGCGCTGTACTGGGCGGATGAAAATGCTAAATTAGGTATGTGGGGCGCACGCGGGCGGTCCCAGTGGACTTCGGTGGAGCTCCCTATAGGGCCACGAAACGTTGTACTGGGTGGGTGAAAATGCCAAACTGGGTGTGGGACGCATGCAGGCGGTTCCACTTGGGGCTTCGGTGGATATGCCTTTGGGGCCGCGAAGCGTTGTATTGGGTGGTGAAAGTGCCAAGTTGGGTGTGTGGGACGTACGCGGGCGGTCCCACTGCGGGCTTTGGTGGAGGAAGGGGCCACGAAGCGTTGTACTGGGTGGGTGAAAATGCTCAAGTGGGTGTGTGGGGCGGGCGATCCCACGGCAGAATTCGGTAGAGCTCCCGATGGGGCCACTGTACTGGGTGGGTGAAAATCCCAAATTAAGCGTGTAGGACGCATGCGGGCAGTCCCACTGGGGGCTTCGGTGGAGCTCCCTATGGGGCCACGAAACGCTGTACTGGGTTGGTGAAAATGCCAAACTGGGTGTGTGGGGCGCAAGCGGGCGATTCCACTGCGGGCTTCGGTGGGGCTCCCTCTGGGGCCACGAAACGAGTGGGTGTGTGGGACGCATGCGGGCGGTCCCACTGGGGGCTTCGGTGGAGCTCCCTATGGGGCCACGAAGCGCTGTAATGGGTGGGTGAAACGCGGAGAGGAGGGAGGAGGGGGAGGAAGGGGATGGAGGAGGGCGACGAAGAGAACGCGGGGCACCGACTCCTAAAAACGAGGACCCAACACCACAGAATGGTTGGGCAAAACATAAATCCGCTGGCCCCCTTGTGGGGCCACCAGGCTGCGAGGCGCGGGTTCGCAGTTTCAAGTGCCAGTTGTAGCTTGTAGTTTCCAGTGTTACAGTTCTGCTTCTTGCTGGTTACTGTAACTAGTTGATTGACCGCGCGAAGGGGGGGGAGGCCCAAACAGTATTTTTAGCACCCCCTGGGCGCGTTGTCTGAATTGCTGGGGGGGCTCGAAAACTACACCCCTCACGCAGATCCGCGGGGTCAGGGTCCAAAAACACAAGGGATTTGCCACATTTCTGAAATTCGGTGCCACCCCTCACGCAGATCCGCGGGGTCAGGGTCCAAACACACATGAGATTTGCCACATTTCTGAAATTCGGTGCCACCCCTCACGCAGATCCGCGGGGTCAGGGTCCAAAAACACATGAGATTTGCCACATTTCTGAAATTCGGTGCCACCCCTCACGCAGATCCGCGGGGTCAGGGTCCAAAAACACAGGGGATTTGCCACATTTCTGAAATTCGGTGCCACCCCTCACGCAGATCCGCGGGGTCAGGGTCCAAAAAACACATGGGATTTGCCACATTTCTGAAATTCGGTGCCACCCCTCACGCAGATCCGCGGGGTCAGGGTCCAAAAACACATGGGATTTGCCACATTTCTGAAATTCGGCGCCACCCCTCACGCAGATCCGCGGGGTCAGGGTCCAAAAACACAAGGGATTGGCCACATTTTTGAAATTCGGTGCCACCCCTCACGCAGATCCGCGGGGTCAGGGTCAAAAAAACACAAGGGATTTGCCACATTTCTGAAATTCGGTGCCACCCCTCACGCAGATCCGCGGGGTCAGGGTCCAAAAACACATGAGATGTGCCACATTTCTGAAATTCGGTGCCACCCCTCACGCAGATCCGCGGGGTCAGGGTCCAAAAACACAGGGGATTTGCCACATTTCTGAAATTCTGTGCCACCCCTCACGCACATCCATCGCAAGGCGTGGTAACCCAAACTGCGAGTACTCCCTCGGCCCTTTAATCCCAAGGTGTGGTAACCAAGCTCGTAAACCATACACGTCTTACCAATCGCCCTGTGTGGTAACCCCTCTTGTGATCAGTTGGTTTTGCCGATTGCGAATCGGCCTCGCATGAAGTTCCTATACTGCTGCACGACAGCGCCAAAGCCTCATGACTTAGCTCTTCCATGGCCCATTCTCCGAGAGAGGGGGCCGGCGGCAGGGGGCGAAGCCCTTACGGATCTGAATTCAAAGTGTGACACATGTTGTGTTTTCGATGCCTTTGGTGTCGGAGACTTAGAAAACACAGCGTTTTCAGCCTCCGAAGCTCCAAAACGCTGTTTGTTTATGGTGTGTTTATACTCCCCGATGCCGGGATCCTTGTGGAACGCAGCGTTTTGAAACTCCGGAAGCTGGAAACGCTTTGTTTTCATATTTTAAAAGCCTCCGACACCAATAACGTGGGAAACCAAACACTATTCACCCTGTTCACCGATTTTTCTTTTCTTGTTTCATTTCTCTCCCTGGTTTCCTCCTAAATCTCCCTCCGCCAAAGAATCAATGTGTAATCCGCGACAAGAGGCATCCTTATGCAATCCGCCACAAAGGGGATCAATGTGTAACCTACCACAAAAGGAATCAATTTTGAACCCACCGCAAATAGCATCCTTCTGGAATCCGCCACACAAGGAATTATTATGTAATCCGCTACAAAAAGAATCCTCACTACCAAACGCTGTCGCAAAAAGAGGAGTACACGTTTGCAAGCAAAACAAACAATAAAGCGAAGACAACAAACAATTCAAAACCGAACAACAAAAAACACATCGCTAAATGGAACCAGCTTTTGACCTTACGGGCGAGTGTCTCCCACGGCCAGACACGTGAGAACCCTCGAGTTTGTTTGTACTTTTTTGGTGCTCTCTGGTGATCCAGGCTAAAGTAGGTTGGAGCATCATAGCCCTATCGGCGATCAATGGGCGACTGGGGGGGTCCATGCGTTCCCCCCCTATGCGTATCCCCCCCTACTCGGAGGCGACGATAGGGGCGAATAGCCCAGGGGAGAGCAATACATGTATCCAGGAGCGCCGATGATTTATGCCTTCGACAGGGCTCCCGGGCGTCTCAACCTTCCCTCTTTCTCTCTCTCTCTCTCTGTCTCCCTCCATTTTTGAATGTACAGCTGAATGCATATACGTATAGATAAATCTAGATGACATTTCGATACTCGAAACATCGCGCGCACGTCGCACGACTTCGCACGCGCTCAAATTCTAGACAGGTCTGGTCAATGCGTGTCGCGATAAGCCATTCGCATCCCTTCACACGTTCCTCCACCTTGTACTCCTTCCCCCACCTCTCTTCATGCCCGTTCAATCATCATCCGTCTCATCATTTCCCCTCTTGCTTCTCCCATGTTCAACCTGCTTCGTCCCATCCGCTGTTTGTATCCCTTTGTTGCATTCCGCTTGATAGTGCCATCCTTGCCCCAAAACATCCCTGGATGTCCCCCCCGACGGTTTTCTACCGGTGGTCCAAGAAGACTCAATGTGGCAAAGCTGTCTGCATGCCGGGCCCATGCGGGCAGAGAAGCGGTCCAAGAGCGGCGTAATAGAGAGAGAGAGATGGAGAACGAGAGAGAGCGCGAAATCGAACGAGGCATGGAGAAAGGGAATCAGGAGACTTGAGGCAGGGGTGCGAGGGCAGCGTGGGGCCCGTAGGGAGAACATCTTACGACGGTTCCTGGGGTCCCGACGAAGATGGGGCAAAGGACCCCTCGCAGCGAACCGCTAACGGGCGAGCGCCTTTTTCTCTGTGGGAAGAGGTGGGAGACAACCCAAAGAAGGCTCGCTGCCAATAGGGAGGGAGGTGCAGCTTCGAGCCTGGGAACAGCACGATCTCTGAGGGGGCGGGGGAAGCTTGTCGGACACCTTTTCTTGGAGATGTGTGGGCCTCTGGCGGGAGCCTGGGCTGCTTCTTGCGAACACTTGTATCTTAGTGAAAGGCGGGGCCATTTTGAGGTGTCTCCGCCTTTGACAACCTCTAGGGGGCGTGTGGGCGTCAAGGCTGGGAAGGCCTCGAGGGCATGCTGGCAGCCTCACTACCGTAGAGAGCGTCCGACCACCGCTCTTGGGGCTCTCTTGGGGCATCTTCCTGAGCCGTCTGGGGGCTCTCTTGTGGTCCTCTTGAGCCTTTCTGGGGCGGTTCCTGGGCTGGCGTGGGGCTCTTGGGGTCGTTGTCAAACGCTTCTGGGGAATCTGGGCTGTTTTAGGGCCATCTCGGAGGCTTCTGGGGCAGTCGTGGACACTCGTGAAGCCGAACAAGCGAGTCTGCAACATATGAATGTTTTCCCTGGGGAACATGACGAGTTTGACCTCTGGGGCCCTCTTGGGGGTGCCTATTGGAACACGTGTCGGCCATCTTGGGGGTCTCTTGGACAACCTTGAGGCCATTGGGGCGTCCCGCAGCGGTCTTGCGGCTCTCCTGGGGGGTCTTGGAGCCTCTGACGCCGCTGGGGGGCTATCGTGTGGCCCTTCTGAACCTTTCTGGGCCAGTTCCTGGGCTGCTTTGGGGCTCTCTGGGGCCGTTGTGGAACGCTGCTGGGGGATCTGGGGGTGTTTCGAGCCCATCTCGGGGGCCTCTGGGACCGTCGTGGACACTCGCGAGCCCGAAAAAGCGAATCTGCCAACTTTGCATTGCTTCCCTGGGGGACGAGACGAGTTCGGCCTCTGGGGCCCTCTGGGGTAATGTTTCTTGGAGCTCTCTTGGGCAACCTTGGCCATGTTGTGGGTTTCTTGGGCCATCTGGAGGCCATGCTGGGGCGTCCCGCAGCGCTCTCGCGGGCTCTCTTGGGACGTCTTGGAGGCCTCTGAGGCCGCTGGGGGGCCATCTTGTGGCCCTCTCGGGTCCTTTCTGGGGCAATTCCTGGGTTACCTTGGAGGCCTCTGGGACCGTCCTCGAAAGCTTCTGGGGACTCTGGGGCTGTCTGGAAGACATTCGGAAGGCTCTGGAACCGTCGTGGGCACTCCCAGAAAGGAAGTGGTCAATTTTGGCTCGGCCGCTGGGGCTCTCTTGGGAATATGTCTTTTTGGAATTCTTTTGAAGCATCTTTGATGCCACTTGAGCCATATTAAAGCCACGTTGGGGCGTCCCGCAGCGGTCTTGTGGCTCTCTTGGGCCATCTTGGAGGCCTCTGACGCCGCTGGGGGGGCTATCTTGTGGCCCTTTTGGGCATTCCTTGAACGGTCTTGAACGTTCCCTGGGCTATCTTGGGGCTCCCAACTTCGCGCTTCGCGCTGCGCGAAGCGCGAATAACTTCGCGCTCTCGCGCCGCCCACCCAAAGGGAGGGAAGGAACGAGGACCGCGAAGCGCGAATAACTTCGCGCCCTCGTGGGAGCCCTTGGCTATCTTGGGGCTCTCTGGGACCGTCGTGAAACGCGTCTGGGGGCTTGGGCCTGCCAAAACCATCTCGGGGGCCTCTGGGCCTTAGTGGGCCCTGGAAACGACAGGGCCGTTTTTGTTACCGGTTCCGTTTTGCTGTTTTTTGACGGTTCCGACGCCGTTTTTTTTACCGGTTCCGTCGCCGTTCTTTTACGGGTTCCCGCCCCGGTTCCAATCCTGGAGCCGTTTTTGTTGCCGTGTTTGTTGCCGTTTCCATTTTCAAAGGACACTTTTTCGGAAACGGTGAAAAAACGGCCCTGCCGTTTCCGGGGCCCACTAAGCTCTGGGCCCGTCAGCCCGACAAAGCGAAAATGCCAACATTATACGTTTTACATGGGGAATGGGATGATTTTGGCTTGTGGGGCCGTGTCGGAGGGAACTTCTGGAAGCCTCTTAGGTCATCTTGGGTGTCTCTTGGGCCGTCTTGAAACCATACTGGGGCGTCCTGGAGCGCTCTTGGGGCTGTCTAGGGGCGTTTTGGCGCCTCTTGGCTCGTCTGGGGGCTATCTTGGGCGGTCTTGGCGTCCGGGGAGAACCTCTCGGGGGCGGCCAAAGAGGGGGGCGTCCAGGAGGGGAGGGCGCAAATCATGGCCAACGGCGCGTGCGCGGTCATTCGGGGGGGGATCAGGGACGCAATGAAATAAGAAGAGGCACAATGACATCTGGGGGAGTATCATGGCCCACGCCATGATATCCATCCCCCTAGTCCTCCCCCCCTCTTTGCCGCCCACGAGGTTCGTCCCACCCGATCATGTCACGGCGTGGGGGCCGCCAGATACTCAAGACGTCCTCGAAGAATCTGTCGAACATCGTTGCGCACGTGGGAAAAACAGCGTGGCGTGATCCGGGGGGGGTGACTGAGAGTGCCGATCACGGCCGTCATCGCCTAGACCTTACAAACAGCCCCTTCGTGGCCGCCCCCGAACCTCGGGAGATTCCACGATGCGGGGCTAACTGGACATATACAACGGAGGCCCCTCTCTGGCGCCCTGGGACGGGGATCTCCCATACATCTGTAGGTATGTAGGTATAGAATGAGCTCACCCACCTTTCCTTCCCGCCAGGCTCATTTTTGTGTGAAGGGGCTGATTGGGCCAGGTACCTTCGACACATCGATGCCGAGGGCGCCACGCCGATAGCACACACCCTGCATCGAAAAGACATTAA